>QLPN01001347.1:63740-77427 GCA_003314395.1 Albatrellus ellisii
CCCCCCCCCCCCCCCCCCCCCACCTGCACTGCCACTGTACCAGCACAGCACAGCAGTATCCCCACCTGCCCCACCCACATCCACTCAAGACAATGTGGGCAATTGGTATGTGATTCTTTATTGGTGGATTTTTTTCCTCCTGTGCTCACCTGTGTGCCCATGTTGCCACTGTCAACAGCACACAGGCCCTACCTGCACTGCTGCTGAATGAGCAGTGTGGCCACCACTGCTGCATGGTGTGCCACAAATCCCTCCCACATGTACACACTGTGCTGTGCTGATATGCACTGGCAGATGAACATTGTGGCCTTTGCTCCTTTCTTTCTTTCTTTCATCCTCAACTCACATAGGAACCCTCAACTTCCCTACAATATCACAGGTATGTGTTTTATCAACAGAACTATCAATTATATTCAGCTTTGTGCCTATTGTTCATACACTTCTGTTTATATCTATCATTATTTCCTTTTATTCTCTGTTGCTACAACTGTAATTAGTTGATAATTCAATGCACCAGGTATTTACTCTATCTTGATGTTTTGCAAACCTCTTGGTGGGTTCTGTTCATACCAACCCTTTACACAATAACATGTTGGGCAGAATGTTCAGGCTATGTTTTTCTGTATTGAATCATGCTACTGTCCCCATGAGTATCATTGTGCCTGCAAGTAGGCTGGGGACTGTGGCTATACAATCATGTTGGCCTTTCTTCTATTTTTATGGATCTACACTTAAATGCATTGGCAGTCTTGATTACCATATTTTCTATTTTACTTGCCTTTCACACAGTTGCAGTCATCCTAGGCTGATGGACAGGGACATGTATGAGTACTGATCATTGTCAGTACAGTGCACCTGCACAGGCTTTGCCAATTACTATGCCTGGGTATTGGTTTTCATGGGTGATTGCCAGTGATGATCACTAGGGATGGGGACAGGGACAGGGACAAGGACAGGGACAGGGACAGGGATATTGGTAAGGAATGTTTGCAACTTATTTAACTATGTCTGATTCAGTTGATGTTGCAATGCAATAGGTCTTTACTTTATAGCTGGAATGATAACTGGAATTAATCTGTAGGTTGGGATTGATCTGTAAATTGGACTTGGTTTGTAGATAGATAGGGTACTGTTTCCTTTTATTTTCTGTTGCAACAACCTATGCATACTTTCACAGGTGATGCTTTATAACTTGATGTTGCAACACAACAGGTTTTTTACAGGGATAGGAGAGGGAAGTTCATGAGGAATGTTGTAACTTATTTAACTGTGTCTGATTCATGTTGCAATGCAATAGGTCTTTACTTTATAACTTGAGAGGCAATTGGAGTTGGTCTGCATATAGATAGAGCACTATTTTCTGTTGCAACAATCTACAGATACTTTAACAGATGATGCCCTATAACTTGATGTTGCAACACAACAGGTCTTTACACTATGGACAGGGATGGGACAGGGACATTAGTGAGCAATGTTGCCACTCATTTAACTATGTCTGCTTTGTAATGTTGCAATGCAGTGGGATAGGTCTCTACTCTGTAGCTGGAGAGGCAATTGGAATTGGTCTGTAGGTTAGGATTGGTCTGTAAATTGGACTTGGTCTGTAGACAGATAGAGTAATGTGTCCTTTCATTTTCTGTTGCAACAAGGTATGTATACTTTCACAGATGATGCCTTATAACTCAATGTTGCAATGCAACAGGTTTCTACACTAGTGTAGTCATAGAAGTATAATAAGTGGTCCAATGATGAATTGAAGATGAGTCATAAGTAATTGCAAAAGATCTGATAAGATGTATATAGGATATATAGTACAGATCTTGAGTGATAAGATCAAAATAAATCATAAAATGATAAGAAAAATAAGTATGTCCTGACAGTAGGGTGTCTAAGTGACACCTTGTGACTTAGAGATCTTAGATTTAGTTCTTAGGAGGTGAAGTGAGACTTAGGCAAGCTTGGATCAAGCACAGTGTAGGAGAATCCCTAGATTGTGAAGTTGACAAGACTGGGTTTAAGACCACCAGGCTTTCAACTACTTATACAAATGAGATATCCTAAAGATAGTACAAGTAATAGAGTTCACTGATCATCAATGATTGCACAGCAATCAATGAGATCATGTGACCAGAGGCACGTCTATGGTAAACTAAGTAAGTAGCCACAAGTGCAAATGAAATGAGAGATGAGTCTATTCCATTTGAAATTGTGGAGGAAACACCAGAATTCAAATACATTTTGTTCAAAGTAGTTTAAGTTCTTGAAGATACACTGCAGCTTTATTTTGATGCAGGGTCTTCTTCTGATGAAGACTATGACATCCTTGTCACACCTACTGGATCTGAAGTTTTACCAGAAGTTGTGAAGGGATCCTCTATATTCACCCTTTCAACTTCTGATTTTGCCTCTATTCCCTTCAAACCTAATGTTGATGACATTTGTCATGCCTGCTCTGCCCCATTTTCAGCTTGTCAGGATGTCTTGCCTTAATGAAGGGGGTATTTGTTGTTGGTTTTTCTCTACCTCAGGACACTGGACATCTCCCTTACATACTAAGCATGTCTCTCAACACATCTTATCTTATCTTGTCTCCACTGGCTACCAGTTGTACCCAGTTATGCATTGCATGGACTTATTTACTCCATCCACATTCATCTCCTTTTGGAACTTCCTTTGTCCCTTATAGTTAGAACTCCTCTTTAACCATATCATCATTCTACTATATCTTTCTCACTCTTCCACCCCCAATCTTGCATAGTAGCTGAGGTGTGTTCTCTTGCACACACACCTTTTTCTCTAGTCTGACAATCACCTTCTCTTGTGCAGTCTCTCTCTCTCTGGTACCAATCTTTGCATTGGTATCAATGTTACCATCAGTACCAATGTGAATGTTGGTACCAATGCAATTCTTAAATATATATTGGACTGCTTATAAACTGAGCTCCTATTCTTAAGTAGATTCATTCATTTCAAGCATCATCATCATCATCATCATCATCATCATCATCATCATATATTCAGTTCTGCATACAAGACAAGCCACATTCCACTAGACCACAGTCTGACAGATCACAGGCAGCATACCACAAAATAAAGATGTAGAATAGATTCATAGAAGATATGCCATGACTTGTCTTTATTTTGCTTGAGATTTGCTTGTCATGCCTACCTGCCCCCACAATTGCACTGTCCACAACCAATCCATCAGCTATATCTTACCTGCCTCTCAAATATTATATATCACACTTACATGACTGTCTCTGACCCTCTGCCACTGCAGCATCTGCAGGTTCTTGTGCCCTCTGCAATCCAGCTGTCTGTGACCTTGCTCCTGCTCTGGCCCTACTGTCTGCTTGTTGTGATGCCCCAGCACCACCATCTGCAGTTGGAGCCTCACTGAATGACACCATATGTTCATTGACAACAAATTCTGGGAGATCTATCTCCATTTCTTGTCCTTCAAAGTCCTCCACTGTCAACCTGATCCACTGTGAATTGTAAATTTGCTGCTGCCACTGCTGCCAACCTGCACCATTGAGGTCCAACTCCTGAACTCAAGCAAGTGAGTATTGCTACTTCATCATAAGTCAATTGTACCACTCACATATATGAGACCTTGCAATGCATTGTGCACACTGCTGTCCAGAATCCCTGCCTCATCCCCTGCCCATGCCACAGGTGACTGTTGCACCATGTTGACAAGGTCCAGAAGAGATTGACAGTCCACCACCTGCAATATGGTGGCATTGAAGATGTCATCTGCAATTTCCAGCTCTGGGACTGTGACATGCACTTCATTCTTCTTGACAGGCAAGACACACTCTTGTATGCTGTCAAACCAGAATGTGAATGGCAATGATGGTTGCTGTGTACTGATGAGTGCCCACTCCTGGTATGACAGCTTGACTCTCATCCAGCTGAGTAATAACCATGGGCTTTGCAAGTGGGAGAGAGTGGACCAGGTGAACTTCATTGCCAGTAGCTGGCAGAGGAGATGGTCAATGTGTGGGAGGTCCCTTTGGATGTTTGAGTGAATGATTGACCTCCAATTGATAGCCTTGGACTTCTCCAGCATGATGATCTCTGGCCACTTCTGTAGTTCTTCTTGGTCAAAAACTCAACCAGGAACAGATCACTTGTCCTTTTTCTTTACTATATTCACCTCTTTAGGTATGATGTTGAATAATTCTTGTAGACAGTGATAGAATGCAGTAGCAAGTGACTGTCCATCAACATCCCAAAGGTGGGACTGACTGATCTTGTCAACAAGCAGCTGGAGTACAATGTTGATGTCAGAAAAGTCTTTGGTCTTGACAAAGCAGGCTATCTTGCATTTCATAGAGATACAGGATGTGGATGGTGAAGAGATGTCTCCAGAACTAATAAATAATATGTTGAAAGGGAGTTAAAGGGGTGATGAAAGTACTGACATTAGAGATGACTAGCCCCCTGGCAGGAATGCCATGGAGGGCCAAGTACTCTTCTATGATTATTGTATAGTCAACTTTGCCAGGGGTGTTGACACACATGAAATCTATGTGTGTGGAACGTCAGCATATGAACAGCAATGGTGACAAAGTAAGAAAAGAAGTGATGGCTGGTGTTGCCAATTTTCAACCTTGTCATGACAAGGTCATCTACCTTCATAAATGAGTTTAGCAAATTGAAGTAACCTAGTCTGACCTGTAACCTACCCTAACCTATTTACAAAATCCAAGATAGAATATATCTCTCTTCATTCTACAGGTACAGTGTTGTATTTTGGGCTGTTGAGTTCACTCCATTCACTCCCTATCCTCATGATTTTCACTGTGGGCTGGGCCCACAATTTGATATTTAGTAGATACTTAAATATGGTACATGTGCAGAAGTGCACCCTTAGCACATTTGAAAGAAATTTTCTGTTCTTCTTTATCTGCATGGTGCTCATATTTCAACATACAGTACTATAATGCTACAAGCTCAGGTTTCTACAAAGAGACTGAGAATATATTTCTCTTCATTTGACAGTCAGCCATGCTCTTTTCCAAGCAACCTCCAATAATACTAATAGATCAGATATACACCTGCCAGAGAGCTATCTGTCCACCACCATATCATCTAGTTCTAACTCCAATATGGTCAAGACTATGGCTATCTGGGCTGACCAAACATCAACTATCAAGGGGCTCTTTGCAGGGAATGCCACAGTAGAACAGACCATGGGAACCTTATTGATGCAAGTCAGCCAACTCATTAATGGATGTTACAACCTGAACAAGTCTGTCTGATATGATGGCCAAAATTCTCCCTGCCAGTGAGTGCACCATGATTTTCTGATGAGCTTGATTAGACTATTCTCCACAAAGGTGCTAATATTACAGACTGACTCAATACCATAGGGCCTGATGGCATTATAGTCTTGTTCAGTCCTAGTACTGAACAGAACCATTGTATTCATGACTCCCTGGCTCAAAAGGAGGAGGAGCATAATAGATTGGTCAAACCCCATCAAGCATTGGCAGATGCCACAATCAATGACTTGTGCAAGTTGGTGGAGCCACCACCTGTAACTGCCATAGGTGTGGAAATAGCAGAATCATTTAGTCATTTGGTCACAGAGTACCTCACTTAGTTGTTGTGGCAGGGCTGAGTAACATGGGACAAGGAGAGTGATAGGGTAGATGTGGGTATGTGAGTGAGATGGGAAGGGGATGAAGAGAAGGGTGGGGAAGCAAGGTAGGGATCCTGATGAGGGTGATGAAGATAGTGAGTTGATGTGAGGTGTGAAGGATGAAGGATGAAGGGTAGGGATGAATAGAATAGAATAATGATAGAGTTATGAAAGCATATTTCACAAATGTTTTGTATTATGTAATCATATTATGTAATCATATTATTCTATCCTGAGTTTTGTAAATAGGTTAAGGTAGGCCTAGGAGGTAACACAGGACCAGCATCAGCATCAGCATCAGCATCAGCATCAGTAGCTATCTCAAGAGCATGCCCAGGATGTGGACTTCAACATCCAAATGTCTTAGCATCATCAGCCTCAGCAAAATGATCTTGAAGTAGATCAGCCATAACCTCTTGCACCTATTGCACCCCCCACCCCTCTTGGCTGTCAGGAATATATCATGAGCCTGAGCACTGCCATAGCCTTGGTGAAATGGATATTCAATGCACCTACTGTGAAAGTAGTACATACTGCAAAAAACAGAGTGCTAGGAAGGGGCTCATAGAGGTCTTCCCACAACCTCCTACACTGTGGATGAAAAAGGTCTTGCCCTGGTTCCCATCAACAGAGACCATGACAACATCATCAAAGGCAGACTTTTGCTCCTCATTGAAGAGAAGATGTGACCAATGGCTAAACCCCTCTGTCTTGGCTTCCACTGATGTCCCTTGGACTCCCATACAAAGTGCTGAGGAAAGTTCTGGTAGAAGTGTTGGCAGGCACTGTCAGGATACTGCTGGTTGGCTTTGAACCACTCTGTCAGGTGCGTCTTCTTGGCAGAGGGACACTCCAGGACTTCCTGAGGGTCATCACTTGCTTGGAAGTAGACCTGTTGCTCATTTCCCAGATGGACAGGAAGGTAATAGACCATGGGGAGCTTCTGATGCATGGGGAATTCAAAGATGTGCCAGCATGCCTCTGAAGTATTAATACAACATCATGCATCAATGTAATCCTGGACTTTGTCCACATCCCCAACCTGCAGAGTAGCCTGATCAGGACCCCTGTAGATATACTTGTGGATGTATTTTGCTGCCTTGACTGAGGCACTGATCTCCAGATTGATGTGGCAACTTGTAGTGAGCATGCATTGCATTCAGCAATGAGACATGGATCTCAACATGTGCACTCCCCTCAAGGCCTGGCTGACCATCTTGGCCACTGCATGCTGCAAATATCTGACTGATTCTGTCCATGTCTTCCCACAATGCATTGATCTTCAGCAGTAAATCTTGTTGGGTGTGGCATCAAAAGCTCCCAGAACAAAGCTGATAAGTTGTGGATTTGTCTGTGATATAGACATTGACATAAGACACCTGGTCAGTGTTCCCTTAGCTCCTTGGCTCCAGCCAAAAGCCAGCAAAGTCCTTTAGTTGTGTTGAGGTATCTAAGGAAAAGTACCTGCTCTTCCCGAGGCCCTCTACCATAGCATCTGATATGCTGGGCAACAGATGCCCAAGCAATGTGAGGTGGCCATTTTTGAGCCACTGCATCACATGCCCCTCCTGTCTAATCTCAAGTGTGATGTCTGCATACAACCTGGCACTGTAAGCTGATCACCATTCAGAAAATTCATGAGATCATTCAGGGCCTGGGTCCTGGAGAGTTCATCATTAGCTGTGTGGGTTGCCATCCTCTTGGAACCCTGGAACTTGTGTACATAAAATGCACTCTTGAACCTGGGGTTGTCTTTTAGGCTGGCTAGTAGTGAATGGTTGAGGCCAGCCAAGTTGTCAGGGGCAATGTAAATGGTGCTATAGTGGAGCTGTCCTTGCCAGTCCTGTGCCTGGTGGTAGGCAGCAGCATATGAGATTGGCCAATGGCCTTGGTGATCTGAAAATGCCTCTACTGCAGGAGGACATGATTGTTGGAACCTCCCCCTGCCAGTACATGTTTGGGAAGAACAGTCTTATCACATGCCACTGCATGGCTTTCCCCAAGGCCAGGCTGTGGATGTTGCTAAGTGGGACTTGTGTAGTATGACCCTACAGGGGAAAATTAAATCCACATGTCAGATGAGTACAAAATTAAGAGACTGTTGCTCACTCTGGTTGAGTTTGGGATTGGGATGGGGTGCATGATGTGGTTATTGTTATGGTGTGATGATCAGTGCAATGGCCACCTAGGTGAGGTCACCCCAATCAAGGAGGATGAAAGCCAGAAGTAACATCATGATTGCTGAATATATGAAAACAATGAGTGTACCCCAATACATGATGAGGGAGAAAGAGCTCAGACAATGACATAGATGTCAACAGTTTTTTTTTTAAAGATCTCCTTGAAGGGAGGAACTGGGTAAACAGACAGTGCCCCTGTGAATAGAAGTACCCTAACCTATTTTTAAAACTCAGGATAGAATAATATGATTACACAACATAATTACATAATGTGATTACATAATACAAATGATTTGTGAAACATGCTTACATAACTCTATTATTATTTTATCTTGCATTTTGTACATAGGTTAGGGTACTTGGATTTGCTGACCTCATGATGACAAGGTCAAAAGGTTGAACATGGCCTGGGCTGTTATCAACCTCATCATGGCAACCTCCAATGCCATGCTTGGTTGATATTGAGCTTGTCATCCCTGACATCCACCTCCCTATCACCACTAGTCTCATATAATCTACAACCACAGTTCATGTACATGTCATGTCATGTCCTTCAAATATTCATCACCACTGCCACATCTACCTCCCACCTATCATCAATGCCTCCCATGAAGTGAGTACATATCCCACCTGATCATATACCTTCACATCCTGATCCCATCAGGCTCTCAACATCATCCTGTTGATACTGAGTGTCAAATCCCCCCTGCACAAGATGATACCATGCATCTTGGAGCTGCTGCCAGAGCAGCCAGACTTGGATTTGCCAGGATGTCCATAGAAGTTGATCCCAGGAGCAACATTGACATCATCTTTGGTGAGTGGAATCAAAGACTGATAGACAGGCAACAGGTCTCCTGCCTCTGCTGAAGCCTTGAGGACCACCATGTTTGGGATTTCATGCACCTGATCCCAATCCTCATCCATCATGCAGATGTGGACATCAACTCTTTATGTCAGACTTTGTCCTTCAATGCTGGGGAGATCCACTTCAAAAATGGCAAGGTCCAGGTGAGCACCTGTGGAGGTAACCACCACAGAGAAGTGCCAGAGAGTTGGGAGATCAAGCTCAAGATGATCATGGACAAGCTCAATGGAAAGATCAAAGAGATCAGTATGTGTGAGGGGTGCCAGAGAATCACACAAGAGTTGGTGGACAGGATGCTTGTGGAGCTAAAGTCTCTGAAGCAGCAAATCAAGTTGGTCATGATGTCAATGGTGGAGGTCTATTACAGAGGTAAAGTCCCTCATCATAACCCACTGTCTATTCATATTATTCATACATAACACATGACAGAAAAAGTACTTGCTGATGGCCTGGAGATTGCTCAGCATTTGTTGTGGAATGAGCATCTCTTCAATTACTTGGTGATGAAAGATGAGATGTTTGCTGTGTTGAGATTTCTGTGTGTACTACCTACATTTTCAGTTGGCTTCCACTTCACCCACTTGTTATACATCTCCTTTACATATATATTACACATACCTTCCTCTTCTCTTCACTTCCTTGGACCTACACTCCAAACACTCCACTCACTTCTCTTGGACAACATGCATCACTCTACATATGGTAGTTGTTGTACTTTACACTACATCCTCTGCTACAACTCTACCTTCACATACCATATAAGATGGCCACTTTGCACACAACCTCCTCAGATGTTCCACATCTTGCTGCTTACAACAATATTGATTGTCCTTGCCTGCCATGACCTGCACATACATGCTGCACACATGTGATGACTGATCAAGACCAAAGCAGATGGTTGTGAGGTGTTCACAGCTGTGCTGAACATAGTGATGGACAGGGTGAAGTCCAACACATGGCAGAAGACACTCTTCACATACACAGAGACATGGGAATTGCTACTAAGAGCAGCCTATTGGACAGTCTTAGGGAAGGTCTGATGTGATAATACCCCTGGTAACAAGGTAGTTTATACACACTTGATAAACATAATAACCATTCCTGATGATGATGACAAGAGGGATCAACAAGATGGTGATTAGGATGATACTGCCAATGACTAAACAAGGATCCAGGATGATGAGTTTAGGATGTCTTAGTGACACTTAGAGTGACTTAGAGATCTTAGACTTAGTTCTTAGAGAGAAGTGAGGTAATAGCAAACTTAGATCAAGCACAGTATAGGAAAATCCCTAGATTGTGAAGTTGACAGGACTGGGGTTTAAGACCACCAGTCTTTCAACTACTTATACTAATCCAGAGTGCTAAGTATAGTAAAGTTCATCAATCAACAATGAGTGTGCAGTAAGCCACGTCTGTTGTGTAAGTAATGTGACTTAGCCACAAGTGTGAAATGAACAATAGGTAAACAAAGATAAATAGAGATGAAAGAGATGAGTCCTTGCTAATTGTATAGCAATATTCCTTAGCAAGTAAATGTTATAATAAAGAAAGAAAGATAAAAGAGAAAAAGATGATTCTTTTATAGTACTTGGAGCTAGGCTCACACTTAAGTACTATAAAGAAAAAGAGAAATTGTGTCCTTACTAAGTAAAGCTCACACTTGTAGTAATAATACTACACTTTACTAGTAAGTAATAAAGAAAAAGAAGAAAAGAAAATCATTACAAGGTGCCAAAGCAAGTGCCTTGTAACAATTGCTGATGGAGGCTTTCAAATTTTGATTCTTCAGGCCAGTCATAGTGACGATGGCAAGCTGGGTGTTGAAACATGTTCACAGTGTTTCAGGACATGTAAGTTATAAAACATACAGGATGGTATGAATTTTCTAATCTAATTTTGTTCCACAAGATGTTCCTGCATATCATATGTCAAATGAAAGATGATTTACAAGTGCTGTTCTGTCAAGGGCTATTCCTGATGATGGATGAGGTAGATGAATTTTGTGTGCTGCAATTGGAGTACATGTCAGAGAATACAATGCTGGCACAGGAGAAATGTTGTATGAGCAAGGGCAGGAGATGCTGTGGAGGACTGGGGATGTTGATGAGATGTTGATAATGGACTCATTCATGGGGGGCTTGGACTTTATTTTTGACAGGATGATCAGGGGGAAACAGTTGTTCATGGCATCACAAGAGGGCAGGTATCTTGTGAGCTATGACAACTATGTCAAAGAAGTTGCTGGGTTGATGACAAAGGAGTGGGGGTAGGTGGTAGTGAGTGGACCAGGATCAATGGTGGAGGTGGTGGGACAGATTCCATTGCATGCACCATATCTGCTAGCATTGGAACATGTGGTGGATATTTTGACAATGCTGGTGGAGGAGATGAATGGGCCAATCAAGCAGGTGAGAGGATGATGTTCTTTGGATTGGGGTAGATGCTGGGTGGATACCAGGTGGTATCACCTGGGGTGGGATTGACCTTATCATGATGAGGTCAATCCACCCCTAGCCATCTTTGACCTTGTCATAATGAGGTCAATACCACCCCAGGTTGATACTGGGGTTGGGTGTCAATCAAGCTCTTCATCTTGTAGACCAATCCAACTCCATGTGAGGCTGATGCTATGTTGAAGCTGAACAACTGAATAAGAATGCTAAAACAACAAATAGGACAATCATGCTTAGACTAGCAGATATCCCAGATATATTAGAACAGTAAAGATGAGAGTAGAGAACTGGTACTGTACCTAGCAGATATCCCAGATGATCAGAACTGGGGAATAAACCACTAGGAGTCCTATGTATATATAGTACCCTAAAATGTGCACAGACCATACAGTACAGTATAGGGCCAGAGAATGAGAAAGTAAAGTAATTGTTAGATTTGTCCCTCGTATGTACCATCACATATCATTTCCCTCAGCTTCACTCCTCATACATACTCATACACAACATACGTTGATATGTACTGTGTCGGGCTGAGAGGGGAAAGTAACCACAACCACAGCAATTGCTGGAGGGTGCGAGCCGTAAAGTTCCCTAGACGCCAAAGTAGAGAGTATTAGTAGTTAAGGGCAATAGGGGCAATAGTGTGATTCGACTAGAGCTACTAGATGAACGCGACTTGGGTAATAAACCAATGATATGGCGCGATAGGGTGGATACAAAATAACACAATAGAGAGCACGATAGAGAATCCAATGTAGTGGAAACAAAATGCGACGCAGTGGGGAACGCAATGCAGCACAATGCAATGGAGAATGCAATGGAGAACGCAATGGAGAATGCTACGCAACGCAATGATAGACGTGGCTTACGGGGAACACACACTTTTCTTGATAATAAGACACGCGGAGGGAAGGTTGATATTTGCCTTTTGATTATCGACTTGGACGGGAGAAGAAGTCAAATTGAGGGCGGGGGAAATCTGGTCCTTTTCGACAGATGATGCACTATCTAAATACAAGCCTAGCTCCAAGACTGGAGCACAACAAAACACAACAGAAAATTTACTGTGTAGGGTCAATCATAGGGATATTTGAAATGAAGTGGAGTCTGTATGTGAGCGAATAGAGTATCATACTATTGTGGATAAGCAAAAGAGGAATAGCGCCGATCACACCAAATGCTGACTTCGTGACTCGTACCTCCATGGTTACTTTGGTGGGTCTAGACCATGCCTCGGCCTATTCATCCTATCCCTCGTCGGCCAACCCAGTATTGTTTTCCGACGCCTGCATGAATGCATGATTATAGCGACTGTGGATGATTTTTGCGTGTGGCACGTTAATGTCGCTGTGTTCACCTGATGTCGCTGATGGTCATTTTCCAGCGTTACGTGTGTGTGATGCTCATCAACGTATGCTTACTATACTCCTCGGACTTCTTACAAGTCTGAGCACTACCCACTCCACACACATGTCCATGTCAGGCTGCTATTCTTTTCCCTATTTTTCTCTTCATTTTTCTCTATTTTCTTATGTCTCTATTGTCATAGATCTTATAATCGCTCCTGATCTATTGAAGCGATTCCCACAGTCACATACTCTTTTTCTTCGTCTTTATCAGCCGATGACGCATATGTCATCTGATCTTCGATTGGCCCGTTCTATCTTTAGTTATGACTCTTTTTCTCACACTTACTGCGCATGCTCACTAATCCTTCTCACACCTGCTGCAGAATATCACCAATCACTCCCACAGTTGCTGCGGAGCCTCAGTCAGCACTGACGTGTCCCCTCTATTATTAGATATGACATCACTACTTTACTTTCTCATTCTCCGGCCCTATACTGTACTGCATGGTCTGTGCATGTTCTAGGGTACTATATATACATAAGACTCCTAGTGGTTTATTCCCCAGTTCTGATCATCTGGGATATCTGCTAGGTACAGTACTCTTCTCTCTCCTTACTTACTATATGCTAATACATCTGGGATATCTGCTAGTTGAAGCACGATTGTCCTTTTGTTATAGCTTTCCTCAGTTGTTTGGCTTCAACAAAGCGTTGGCCTCACAATTGATCAGAACTCCCTCCCCCACCACACCTTTCCCCTTCCTCCCTTCCCTGCAGGCCGGTGCTTTCATCACCAATTCATCTGCAACCCCATTTACACCATAGGCTTTGTTCACAAACTGAAACGTGAGCAGAAGCACTTTTATCGCCAACTTTTCTTTCCCCGCCCTCCTCTCCATTTCTGTCAACACTGCAAGTGGCAGAAACATGAGAGTGAGTGTACTTGTAGCTTGTGGACTAAAGTATATGTCCCTTGCTCACCTCCCTCTACCCTCCAAATCATCGTCGGCTGTTTTGGTGTTCACCCCTTACACCTCCACCTCACGCCCCATGACATCCTCCACAGCACACATGTGGTGGACACTTGGAGTAGAGCAGTCGATATGCAATTGTGGACGTTCTGGGAGGACGACGTATGATACCCAGATACCTGGGAACTCAGTGAGTCGTCTGACAGCTCT
>QLPN01001347.1:82441-103305 GCA_003314395.1 Albatrellus ellisii
TAAGCCCAAGGGATGAGGAGACTCAGACTATAGAAGAGGGGGATGAACCAGCTGTAACAAGCTGGGGTCTATTCGTCTAACTACCTCTCTTCTTATAGTACTATGGATCGGCGCACGGACCAGGCACAGTACTTAAGGGTAGGTCTACAGTAGTAAGAAGCGCAGCATGTGTGGGAAGACAGCTTACAGATGTGCAGCAGCTGTGGGAACGATCCCCGAGATGACCATAACGACAGTAAGTAAGATATCTAATAAGATGAGATAAAAGATAAGATGAAGATCTTATCTTATCAGATGATCTAAAGAGAAACATAAAAGAAAGTAAAGAAAAGATAAAATAACAGTAGGGAATAAAGTCAGTGGTAGGAGTCTGACATTATTGGGGATTCAAACAGCTACATCTACAGCTTATCATCCTCAAACAGATGGACAAACAGAGCAGGTAAATCAAGAAATCGAGCAATATTTCCGCCTTTTCATAAACCATCGACAAAATGATTGGGCCAGCTGGTTGCCAATGGCAGAATTCACTTACAATAATCATGTCCATTCAGCAACAAAATATTCACCATTCATGCTGAACTATGGACAAAATCCTCGAATGGGCCATGAACCTCGTACGTCTACCAAGATCGACTCAGTGGACAAGTTTGTAGCAGGGCTCAAACGTATCAGAGAAGAAGCAGAGGTGTCGTTGAAGAAGGCAGCTGATGATATGAAGAAGTTTTACGATGAACACAGAGGCAAAACTCCTATCTATGCCATTGGAGATAAAGTTTGGCTTGAAGCCACTAATATTGACATGGGAAGACTGATGAAGAAATTGGATCACAAACATCTTGGGCCATATGAAGTACTTGAAGTACTTTCAAACAATACATATCAACTCAAATTACCCAAGACAATGAAAATTCATCCAGTCTTTCATGTTGTCAAACTTTGTCCATTCATCGAAGATGTCATCATTGAACGAGAAATCTGTCCTCCCCCTCCTCCTATCATCAAGAATGGTGTTGAAGAATATGAAGTCAAAGAAATTCTCAACAGTCGTCTCTCTTGTGGTAAGGTTCAATATCTGGTCAAATGGAAGGACTACCCTGCAGAGGAGAATTCTTGGGAACCTGCTTCAGTATTGATGGAAGATGTTCCTGATATGCTCAAGAGGTACCATAAAGAATATCCTCAAGCAATACATTTGGTAGCCATTTGTTCCCTTTACCAGATGGAATACTCTCCAGAGATGATGGCTCAACCACATTATGCTCGATGACTTCAGGAAGAAACTCTTACACTCTCTCCACCAGTTCTTGATGAAGGATATGAGGAAATACCTTTTGGTATTATTGATGATGAAGATGACTACACAGATGAAGATGATGATGGAGTTATTACTCCCAAATCATATGAAGACTTGAAAGAATTACCCAAGTCTTCTTCCATCATCCCTCTCTCTCCATCACTCTTTGCTGGCATCCCTTTCAAATCCATGGAAGGGGAAGAAGAAGATATTTGCCATGCATGTTCATCTCCATTCTTCACTCGTCGAGACATCTCGCCTTAAGAAGGGGGTATTTGTCAGGCCACTATTCTTTTCCCTATTTTTCTCTTCATTTTTCTCTATTTTCTTATGTCTCTATTGTCATAGATCTTATAATCGCTCCTGATCTATCAAAGTGATTCCCACGGTCACATACTCTTTCTCTTCATCTTTATCGGCCGATGATGCGTATGTCGTCCGATCTTCGATCGGCCTGTTCTATCTTTAGTTATGACTCTTTTTCTCACACTTACTGCGCATGCTCACTAATCCTTCTCACACCTGCTGTGGAATATCACCAATCACTCCCACAGTTGCTGCGGAGCCTCAGTCAGCACTGACACGTCCCCTCTATTATTAGATATGACATCACTACTTTACTTTCTCATTCTCCGGCCCTATACTGTACTGCATGGTCTGTGCATGTTCTAGGGTACTATATATACATAAGACTCCTAGTGGTTTATTCCCCAGTTCTGATCATCTGGGATATCCGCTAGGTACAGTACTCTTCTCTCTCCTTACTTACTATACGCTAATACATCTGGGATATCCACTAGTTGAAGCACAATTGTCCTTTTGTTATAGCTTTCCTCAGTTGTTTGGCTTCAACAAAGCGTCGGCCTCACAGTCCAGGATGACATGTGTCCCCTCACACTTTTACTTCCCACTCCACCTACCACTCCAGGAAGATGCACGTCCCCTCACATTAGGTAGTTGTTGTACTCCACTCTGCTCCAACCTTACCCATACCATACTATATGAGATAGATACTCTACGCTACCAACTCCTCAGATGTTCAACCTTCATGTCTGAGTGAGTACATCCCTATCTCATCCACTACATCTCTCTTACCACCTCCATGCAGCGCTCCTACTACATTGTGTTGCCTTACTGTGCTCACTCTAATGCTTACTGCTGCAGACATCATGTCTGCTCTCTTCCCTTTGGGAAACATGCTGCTTAATGTTATAACCATTCTATCAGTCCTCATTGCCTGCCCAAGCCTGCACTCACAGTAATGATGTTATATCTAATAATAGAGAGGATGCATAAGTGCTGACTGAGGCTCCGCAGCAGGTGTGAGAGGGATTGGTGAGCATGCACAGTAAAGGTGAGAAAACAGAGTATAACTAAAGATAGAATGGGCCAATCAGAGATCAGACAATTTGTGCATCATCAGCCAATAAAGACGAAGAGAAGGAATGCATGACCATGGGAATCACTTCGATAGATCAGGAGTGATTGTAAAATCTATGGCAATAGAAATATAAGAAAATAGAGGAAAATGAAGAGAAAAATAGGGAAAATAATGGTGGCCTGACACTCCATATCTCTTTACTCATCATATTTCCAGGTCTGTCTGTGGATTGAGCCCATCCTATTGATGGTATTGCCTGCAACCTTTGGGCAGATTGCTCAGAAGCCACTGGTGCCAATCTTGCTCAATGTGCCCAGCTTGGCTGGGGAAAATATGACATTCAAAGGTACTCATATTCTTCCTCCAATCCTTTTTTTCCATGCACTAACATACCATTCCATAAGTTCTGGTATCTGCTCTGCTCAGCATGCTTCCATTTCCTCTTCCTCCTCAAAGCTGATCTCACCACCCACAAGTCTGTCCATGACTCCTGCACCCTCTTCAACTGCAAGAAGCTCTTGCAGCTCTGGGAGCAGGATGAGGGCTCTCATGATTCCTTCAACATGTCCATTTAAGAACACTTTGGCTGGCCCACACTATGTGGCATCAACATGCCACAAGAATTCATTGACTCCCTCATTGAGATGGGGCATGGCTTGCTCCATACATCACCAATTGAAGGTGGTTTTGGCCCCAGTGAACTCCAATTTGTGCCACAGTGCATGCCATAGTACACTGCACTGAAGTGGCACTCCTTCTCCAGCACAAATTTGAAAAATATGATGCTGGTACTTCTCACTCATGCCATGAATCACACTGCCCTCAACCACATGTTATATGATGTGGGGTATCTCTACAGTGTCCACAACATCATCAAAGCCACCTTGACCAACACCCAGCTGGAACAGCCATCCAATGTCATGCCAAGCCAGCTTTTCTTGCTTTGGGATGAGATCACCTGCCTCTATTCCTGTGATCCAAAAGATGCTCTGGCCATGATGAAGTCCATTGATACAAAGTTGATCCAGGGCCTCATGGACAATGTGTCCACCATCCAGGAGGATCATGTAGCAATCCAAAGGCTTGTCAACCACATTGTCAAGATGCTGCTTGCCCTCAGTGACCACAATGACAAGGACCAGAAGGGTCTTGTGGACAATGTCAAGTCAGCCCTGTTATACTTCACCAAGGTGACATTGGATGTGTCTCTCTATTCTATTCTATCTGATGTATCTAATAGACACAGGCTTTACAGGTCAATGTGGCACAGTGTTCATTCTGCCACAAATTTGGAACAGAGAAAGACTTCACCATAGAGTGCAAGACAATGTACATGTCAGTGGTGATGCCAACACTGACCAATGTTGTCTGTAGGTTCAACTATAGGACATCTTCAATGTCCTTGAGGTCATGCAAGATGGTGGTGGCAGGTGAGTCAACATATTTGAATTTGATTATGTTTACATGATGGTGGTCTAATATGATGTAGGTGGCACACATGATGGTGGGGATTGTGACATTGAGATATCAGAAGGTGATTGGGTTGATAAAGGCAAGGGCAAGGCAAAAGTGACTGAGGGTGAAGAGAGCTTTGACCTGAGTGAGGTCAGTGATGAGGAAGAAGAGCAGCAAGAGTGCAATGAACAGGAGGATCATGGTAAGGTCTCATCACTCACAGGGCTGTCTGGAGATGAGTCAGATCTGAGTCCCATGACCAATGATGATCATGAGGATGATCATGACTCATCCACAAACATGACACCATCAGGGGGGATCCAGAAGGTGGTCACATCAGGTATGGCACCTTTGCAATGTGATTCATCCCCATGATTACACTCACACAACCATGCATTTCTTCACACAGTAGGCACTGACCAACCACAAGCAGATGCTGGGTCTGGGTTGGGCCAGGCATCTTTGGGTCAGTGACTCGACATCTCACATGCATGTATTATTGTTTATTCCCTTTCCTTGCAAGAAGGCATTTCAGGTCTCCAGATCTCAACTTGTGAGTACATGTCATGGGACCTCTTAGTGTTAGACTTGGTATTCACCTAACACTGTACACTGTAGCTCAGCCTTCCCAATCTCATGAGTCTCACAAGTGGAGCCACTCCAACATCAAAGTGATAAAATGTACCTAGGTGCCCTATTATACCTCACTGCAGTTTATTTTTGACTTGTTCTTTTAAGTTCCACCCCACCCAGCAAGGTGGTGACCTGCAGCAAATGCCTTGGACCAATTCATCAATGAATATCAGGATGATGATGATGATGATGATGATGATGATGATGATGATGACACCAACATGGACATGCAGTTGTCTGATGACAGCACCATGAACCTGAATGACATGATGCTTTGATGGATGGTATGGACACTTTATTTATCATTGCTCTCACATCCACTCTAAGTAGCATAGCATATTTGATGTGAAAATACATACTTTGTTGTCACTGTCATCTCATGGGCCACTATCCCATATGCAGACAATATATTGTGACATTGGTGAACATGAAGGAGATACAGTGGAAAAATGACAGGACTCATATAAGGCTTGAATATTATTATGTGGTTCATCATTCTCAGAAATTGCTTCAAATGTTGCTTATCATGTCGGGTAATATGAATATATGGAAAATGGACGTGCACCCATGCAGCTTGACATATTCTTCTAGAAGGCCATTATGGCTGCCCTGTGTGCAATTTTGATGTGCACGAAAATATATAAAGTGAAGCAAGACATAGTAAGTGATGATTTTTTGAACCCCCAGTCTTACCACAAAAGCATTGATCATCACATAACCCTATAAACAATATGCCTGAAGGTAATGATATCAATGATGGAACATTCTTATGGAGAACAGTGAGGGTTGATGACTGGATGGAATTATTGATACAAGGTGCTTACATGATGGAATGTACACAGGGCCTTGGATGAGCAGAGAGAGGGGTGAGTGGGACAGACCAAGGACTATATTTTGCAAAGGTGTGGGTTCTCTTCCTGGTTGTGATTTACTGCAGGACAACAGATGATGAAGGAGATAAGTGAGTGGGATGAAGGTCATTCTTGTGACATACCTTGTCAGCTCATGGTGATGATGTCTACACAGAGTGATGATGATGAGTGAAGTGGAGGATGGGGAGGGACCTGGGATGGACACATTCTGCCCAGTTGATGATACAGCTACACTGGTGGACCAGGAGGAAGTACCTGCAATGATGGGGACTTATGAGCCACTGGAGCAGGATATGATCCTGGTGGCACTGCATGACAGGCATAGGGTGGAACTGGAATGGTCACCTGTATATGAGGATTTAGGGGTTCAGAAGGTAAAACTAAGCATGCTTCATAGGTTCCATGAGGGTTGGTGTGCAGATTTTACAATGAGGCTCCTGCAAAAGCAGCACCAGGTGGTGATTGACCAGTCTGCAGGATATATGATGGAGCAGGATGATCCCCAACTTGCATAGTCAATGTCAGCACACTTCCTGGATCTGATGGCAGTGGTTCCTCATGGGCCAGGGATGGATGCAGTGCTACAGAATGTGGAGACAGAACACTGGTATTCTATCCTGGTTTTTGTAAATAGGTTAGGGTAGGTTATGGGTCAGACTAGAGTAATTCAATTTTCTGAACTCATGTGTGAAGGTAGGTGACCTT
This sequence comes from Albatrellus ellisii, assembly GCA_003314395.1. NCBI lineage: Eukaryota > Fungi > Basidiomycota > Agaricomycetes > Russulales > Albatrellaceae > Albatrellus > Albatrellus ellisii. The sequence continues at coordinate 88,785 of QLPN01001347.1, forward strand.
GTCATGACAAGGTTGATCCACCCCTCAAGGCATAAGCCAGGATTGACCTTGTCATGATGAGGTTGGTACACCCCTCAAGCCATAAGCCATCTTCAACCTTGTCATGATGAGGTTGATCCCACCCTAGGTGATACCACCTGTAGCCATCTTTGACCTCATCATGACAAGGTCAATACCACCCCAGGTCATACCACCTATTATTGACCTCATCATGATGACCTCCAATGCTGTTCCTCATCAATATTAAGCTTGTCATCCTGTCACCTCCAGTCCTATATAATCTACACCACAAATATAGTTCATGTACATGTCATGTTACATCCTGTAAATATTCACCACCACTACCACCACCACCACCACATCTACTTGTTTACCTCACACCCATCATCAATGTCCCCCAAGAACTCCCATGAAGTAAGTATGTATCCCATCTGATTATATACCTTCACATCCTGATCCCATCAGGCTCTCAACATCATCTGTCCTGTTGACACTGAGCATCAAATCCCCCCTGCACAAGACAATACCATGCATCTCGGAGCTGCTGCCAGAGCAGCCAGACTTGGATTCATGAGGATGTCTATCAAAATCAATCACCAGAGTAACATCAACATCATGTTCAGTGAGTGGAACCAAAGGCCTATTGACACACAATGGGTCTCTTACCTGTGGCAAAGCCTCAAGGACTACTGTGCTCATGATTTCATGCACCCTATCCCAATCCTTGTCCATCATGCAGATGTGGACATTGACTAATTGGTATGTCCCCACTCCTATTTCCACCTGCACACCCTACTCACCTGAGCAGCCACTGTATGAACAGCAGGCAGCCACTACAACCCCATGCACACCATGGTTGTATTAGGCATTGATTTGGGTTAGATTGGCACAGGGCACTCTTTGCACACACATGTAATAATTAGACACACTGGAAAGTATATGCACAGTTCTCTAAATGATTATCACAGTTTATGGTGATGAGTGTGATGAATAAAGGTATAAACAAACTATGGATGATATTTGTGCTGGAACCAATATTTTCATCAGCACAATTAGTACTGGTCTAAACATTGGCACCAACACTAAGATTGATACAATGTCTGCATTGGTACTGACATTAACATCAATGCCAGCTGTCACATCAGTACTGACATTCACATTGGTACTGACACTAAGATTGATACCAACATTCACATTAGCACTGACATTCTATGCTAAGTTGTGTAAATAGGTCACTGGTCAGAATAGGTTACTTGAATTTGCTGAACTTGTTTATGAAGGTAGATGACCTTATCATGATGAGATCAATAATGGGGTGGTCTGACCTGGGGTGGAATTGACCTCATCATGATGGGGTTGATCCTGGGTGGCACACACCACATGATCAAAATGCCACCAAGATGAACCAAATTGGTCACAAATTGAAGGTGATATGGACAAAACATCATCAATCTCAGTTTGTATTGACAATTTGTTACTTCCATAGTGACTTTTTGTTGCCTTTTGTTACCTTTGGTGATCACATTATGTTACTTTTGTAGTGACATTTGCAACAACATTTTTGTAACCTTTTGTAATGCATTTTTGTGACTTCTGTAATGACTTTTGTAACACCTTTGTGATACCTTTTGTCATGAATTTTGTTATTTTCATCACAATCCTTTTGTGACTGTCATAATGAATTTTGTAGCACCTTTTTGATACCTTTGACAATGATTTTTGGTTACATCTGTAACACATTTTGTCACTTCTGTAGACTTTTTGTCATATTTTGTGATGACATTTTGTTGCTATTGTAGTGACTTCTTGTCACCTTTGTGAGGAGTTTGTGTGACTTTTGTAATCAGTTTTGTAGGACCTTTTTCATAGCTTTTGTTATAACTTTTTGTTACTTTTGTAAGGACATTTTGTAACTTTTTATAACAATTTTTTGTGAGTTTTGTGATGATATTTGTAGTATATTTTTGATAACATCAACTACAACACTTTACATTCATCAATCATCAATGATGACATTCATGGTGATACACAGTTCATGATCACTATTTCTTACTTCTGTGGGGACTCTCTCTTCCCTTTTCTCACCTTTTGCTGATCATGTTTTGATGACTTTGTAACAACATTTCATGGCCTTTGTAGCAGGTTTTTGATATGTATGATGAAGATTTCTTATGACTGTGATGATGGTTTTGTTGATTGATTGTTAGTTTCTGTAAGGACTTTTGAGGAGTTTTGTAAGATTTTGTAACTATGTTTTGTCACCTGTGCTATGATTCTTGTAGTATCTTTCCCATACCTTTTGTTCTGGCTTTTGTCACTTCTGTAGTAACTTTTTGTTACCGTTTGTAGTGACTTTGTCACCTTTTTAAAGACTATTTTGTTATTGTTTGTAATGAGTTTCTGTCACATTTGTGGCACCTTTTGGATATGTTTTGTTGTGACATTTTGTCATGTTTGCAACAACATTTTTGTAACTGTTTGTAAAGCACTTTTGTCACTTTTGTAAAGAGTCTTGTAGCATGATTTTGATACCTTTGTTATGACATTTTGTGAAGTTTGTAAGGACATTTTTGTAACATTTTATGTCATGGATCAGGAATGCTGCATGTGTGCACTATGAAAATTGTAGTGAACATTGCATGCAGGGTGTGGCATCTGGGACACCCCATGTGCACTCCATAATGTTTTCTGCACCATTGTCTACAAAGTGTCAGACTCCTATCGCTGACTTTATTCCCTACTGTTATTTTATCTTTTCTTTACTTTCTTTTATGTTTCTCTTTAGATCATCTGATAAGATAAGATCTTCATCTTATCTTTTATCTCATCTTATTAGATATCTTACTTACTGTCATTATGGTCATCTCGGAGATGGTTCTCACGGATGCTGCGCATCCGTCAGCAGTACTCATACACTTGCTGTGCTTCTAGTTACTGTAGACCTGCCCTTATGTACTGCGCCTGGTCCGTGCACATGTTCCAGTACTATAAGTAGATAGGTAGCTAGACGAATAGACCCCAGCTGGTTCCATCCCCTCTTCTATAGTCTGAGTCTTCTCATCCCTTGGGCTTAGATCCAGGGCAGCTCCCAGTCAGTCTCTCCAAAGGAGAGCAGGGATATGTTGGGAGTCGGTGGTCTCACGCTACAGATGTCCACCGTAGGCTTGATGATCCTGACACAAAGTGTGGGGTTGGGGATCAGGGATGGCACATGTGCACTTTGTAATACTTTCTACAGCATTTCTTGCAGGGTGGGGCATCCCAGACACCCCATGTGCACTCCATAATATTTCTCATAACCTACCAATGTCAACAATATGTGGGGTCAGGGATACTGCATGTACACTCCATAATACTTTCTACAGCATTGCCTGTGGGGTGCCACATCCCAGACATTCCATGTGCATACCATGAAATTGTACCCAACACTGTCTGCAGGGTGCTGTCAAGACCAAAATTGCAATGCACATTTGATACACTTTACTGTGCATGATTAGCATGCCTTCCCCAGACATCACCTAATTCACTGCAACAATATGATGGGACAAAACAAACCATTTCTCTTCATCTTAGTTATTTCTGATATTTACCATGACTTGTAGCAGTATTATTGGTGCTATATACATATGTGGTGTGGGCACTGTGCAGTGATGTAGTGTTGCACAGCAACATGCATCCCACAGTGATCATACCACATATGTATATGGCACCAATAATACTGCTACAAGTCATGGTAAATATCAGAAATAACTAAGATGAAGAGAAATGGTTTGTTTTGTCCCATCATATTGTTGCAGTAAATTAGGTGATGTCTGGGGAAGGCATGCTGATCATGCACAGTGAAGTGCATCAAATGCATGTCATGATTTGGCTCCTGACAAATACCCCCTTCTTACAGTGAGACATCCCAACAATCAATAAATGGAGTGGAGCATGTGTGACAGATGTGGGAGGGGAACCTTTTCAATGGAAGCACATTAACCAAGTCCATGGAAGGGCAAAATATAGATCAGTGAGGCACAATTATTGGGCATGTGGGGGCATCAATCATGTGGATGGCACTTGGATGGTCATTGTGATATTTCTTGGTGAACACTGCCACATCTCATCTTCCCTCATCATCATCACCAGCTTCCCAAGAATCATCTTCCAGCTGATCAAGTATTGTCCTCTCCCTCTTTACAAGTGACTGTCCAAAATCTCTTCAACCTCATATTCAGTGACATCATTGGCCTTATTGCTAAGTTTATGGCACAAGAGTCCTTGTTTTGTTGAACAAATAACACAAGGCTTTCATGGCAAGCAAACCCAACAGGTAGCAAAAAAACATAGCTCATTGCCATATTTGTCATATGTCTGATCAATCCAACTCTATCCTATGACATCCTCAAACTTCTTCAAATACTCAACCTGGTCTTCCCCCACTGCAAAGTCATGCCAGAAGCAGAATGTACCTGGAACTTCAACCACCCACTCAGGCCTTTGGATTCACACTGACTGCCACTGACATGCATAACCTAACCCTTAAAGATGTATTTTTTTTCTATCCTTCTATCTATTTGTAATATACAATACTACCACATGCCATCATTGCTAGGTTATGGGTATAGGTTTTCATAGGTGATGCAGTCCATCATCAGCAGGAGGTATTGTGAGGTGCTTGCCAAACAGCAAGGTCACAACTGTGAGAAAGAGGAGATGGCTAACACTTAGGATGAAGTCACACTGGTAGGTGGATATCCCAGATGTATAAAGCTAAGGAATACATACTATAGATGTACAGTACTTGTTGGAATCCATATATCATACATGACACTGACCATGCCTTCATCTGATCTTTAATCTGATCCTCTTCTTTTTCATTATCTTATCTTATCTTATCTTATCTTATCTTATCATACAAACCAGACATCTCTCATTACACATCACTTGCAGCCACTCTTGTCACTGCTACTACATTGCTTGCAGTTATGTCTCCTCTTTAACTCTATTTTGGCCATACTATATCTACCACTGTGCTTCATCTTAACACTTCAGCACATCACTGAGTGTTCCTCTCTTAAAAACTCCTCTCTCTGCATACTGATCATATACTCTCATCACCTTTTATCACTCTTTTATCACTGATTCATCACCCTTTGTCACTCCCTCAGTTCCCCTTCATCACTCTTTCATCACCCATCATGTGGGCTATTGATGTCATGCTCTTCACATTATACCTATCTATTCTGTCCTGCTCCCTTGCTCAAAGTACTTATAGTAAAGGGAACAGTGCACAGACCATGTGCTGTCACTATAGGGCAGGCATCTATAATATAATGGGATGAAAAATGGTAACACATGGTTTCTTTCATGTCCAATGCACTGCTACAAAAAAGTTGTCCCCTGGTGTGGCATGGCATGCATGGCAGCATGGCACATGCACAGCAGTGTGGCATGGCATGCATGGCAGCATGGCACATGCACAGCAGTGTGGCACAAAATTCCCACATGTGCATGGCAGCACCACAGCACAGTGTGCAGTGCAGCACATCAAAGTGACTTCATTGATAGCTCATCTTTCCTCTTTCCACCCACCTACTCTGGGCTCTCTCAGGCCAGCTTGTCTTATGAAACTGTTTCTCTCTTTTGTGAAAAAACATTTTGCTTCCTGTCTGTCCAAAGCTTGCTCTGAGTGGTTCTTTCAGAGAGACCAAGCTTAAAAATTTGTGAAGTCTACTGCTAAGAGCAGCCTATTGGACAGTATTAGGGAAGGTTTATGATAAATATACCCCTGTTAACAAGGTAATTGGTGTGCACTTGGTAAGTGTAATAAACATTCCTGAGAGTGGGATCAATGAAATAGTGATGAGGATGATACCACTGATGACTAAACAAGGATCCAGAGTGATGAGTGTAGGATGTTGTAGTGATACTTAGAGTGACCTAGAGATCTTAGACTTAGTTCTTACAGAATGAAGTGAGACTATAGTGAGCTTAGGTCAAGTGCAGTATAGGAGAATCCCTAGATTGTGAAGTTGACAAGACTGGGGTTTAAGACCACCAGTCTTTCAACTACTTATACCAAACAGAGCATCCTAAAGATAGTATAAGTGAATAAGGTTCACTGTTCAACAATGATTGCACAGCAATCAACAATATCATGTGAACAAGTCACATCCATAGTAAGCTAAAGTAAATGTAGCCACAAGTGTGAAATGAATGAGAGATAAACAAAGGCAAACAGAGATGAAATATGATGAGTCCTTGCTAATTGTATAATGATAGTCCTTAGCAAGTAAATGTAAATGAATAAAGAAAGATAAGGAAGAAAGGGAGATGCTTTATAGTACTTGGAGCTAGGCTCACACTCCAGTAAGTAAGTACTTAAATACTATAAAGCAAGAGAAATAGATAGAGTCCTTACCATAAGTAGGAGCTAAGCTCCACAACTGTAGTTAATACTACACTTATAGTAAGTAAGATAATGAAAAATGAAAATGAAAACATGTTATGAGGTGCTAAAGTAAGTGCCTCATAATATCTACCAGCATGGCCTTAGTTTGCTGTTGCCAAAGGCAGCTGTTCATTCAATTGCTGGACCTCTCTCAATCTGTGGTGTTCAGCTGTTTGCTCTCAACCTCACTTCCACCTGTCTAACAGAAAAGGGTTGATACCTGAGTTGCACCTTTTTTAATAAAGGCTATAAGCATTGTGATCTGACACTGCCTTACAGTGATTTCCTCTGACTGTGACTATTTGGGGTGTGTGGAGGATCTGACAACTCTATCTGGTTCTGGCTCTTGGTTTTTTTTTACAGATGCCTTTCTTTTTCAAATGGAAAACAATTCAAGGTATTTCATTATTACTGATTTTGATTGCATCATGCTTTTCTATATATATACTTTTCAGTCCTGGACCTCTTGAATACTGGCCACCATCCCCAAATGTACAAGAACATGGTTCTCAATTGCCTGGGTATGTCTCTTCAGTTTTTTTCCTTCTCATTTTCTCTGTGCTAAAATATACTTCATCATCTTTTCAGTGCAGAACTACCTTCTGCCAACCAGAGTCCTCAAACCCAACATAATGCATTGCCTGGGTATGTCTGTTTCAATTTCGATATATTTCAATTTATTCTTTGCTGACATTTCATCATCTTTTCAGTCCAGAATTGCCTGCTGCTGATCAAAACCCTGATATCCAGCATGAGGATGCAGATCAGAGGTATGTCATCATGCATCACATACACCTCACAATTCTGTATAACTGACTCCATTGCTCCTTTTGCTTAGATCACCACCACACACTCCTGAATGCACACACCAAAATCAGCATGAGCAAGATAGGTGGTGGCATGAACTACAGATGACATCACCAGCATCATGTTGTGCCCAGCAAAGGGATACTCCTGTGGGAAATATCCCACAGCCTAACTTTGACCAAGTGCCACAGGCTGCTCCTCTCCCTGCCCCTCTCCCCCAGAGCCCTCCTGCTCCTGCATATCCTGCTTCTGTCCCCCATAATCCCCTTGCCCTGCATTTGCTTACTATCCTGCTCCTCTCTACCCACATTACCCTTGTCTTCCCCCTCCAGCATGGCAATATCAGGGTCTGCAATATTATATCCCCCCCAATTATAATCCAGCACAATACCTGTATTACCATCAACAACCATATGGATATCAACCTGGAGTACCTGTACTGATGCATTTCTGTCATCACCCACATCATCCACCTGTCCCTGTCCAAGGGTATCCTGGAGTTCCTGGACATGTCAATCCACAGCAGCAGCAGCAGCAGCCACAACAACAACAACAACAACAACAACAACAACAACAACAAAAACACAGAAATCAGCATGAAAAATTGCATCAGGGCTTTCAACAGTGTCATGCTGAGTGTGTAAACCACTGCAAAGCACAGGCTGCAGCTGAGCACAATCAATCTACAAATGCCATGGATCACAGAAGTGATCTGGGAGGTCAGCAGGAGAATGATGTACATGTTACAAGGCACTTGCTTTGGCACCTCGTAATGGTTTTTCTTTTTTCTTTTTTCTTTTTCTTTTATCTTACTTACTAGTAAAGTGTAGTATTATTACTACAAGTGTGAGCTTAGCTCCACTTTACTTAGTAAGGACTCATTTCTTTTCTCTTTATAGTACTCAAGTATTTACATACTTAAGTGTGAGCTTAGCTCCAAGTACTATAAAATACTTATCTTTCTTCTTTGTTATCTTTCTCTATTTATTATAACATTTACTTGCTAAGTACTATTACTATACAATTAGCAAGGACTCTCTTTTCTCACTCTTATTTACCTTTATTTACCTCATGTTCATTTTGCACTTGTGGCTGAGCCACACTACTTACACAACAGACATGACTTACTGTGCAACTGTGCATTACTGTTTACTTACTGCACATTACTGCACAACCCTACTATACTTAGGACTCTGGTTTTGTATAAATAGTTGACAAACTGGTGGTCTTAAACCCCAGTCTTGTCAACTTCGCAATCTAGGGATTCTCCTTTACTGTGCTTGATCTAGGCTCGCTATAAACTCACCTTATTCTCCACAATCAAGTCTAAGATCTCTAAGTCACTCTAAGCATCGCTAAGATATCCTATACTTGTCACTCTGGATCCTCATACAGTCATTGGTGGAATTAATTTCATCACTATCTCGTTAATCCCCATCTTTATCATCATCCAGAATGTCTATTACACATATCAAGCACACCTTCACTCCCTTTTTACCAGGAGTATTGTTACAGACCTTCCCTAAGACTGTCCAATAGGCTGCTCTTAGCAGTACAGGTCAGTCATATTGTGGCATATGTAAAATCTGATAACAATCTCATCTGCATTTATATCCCTGCATTAGGTCTTGGAGCAGCAAGTCACAGAAGATGTGCAGGGAATTGCAGCAGAAGATCCACAACAGCCACCACAGGTCAGTAATGTGACAAATATCTGATTCTAATTATGGGCTTATATGGGTTGCTGCCTTTAGGAGCAGCAAACTGGAGAACAGGCCCAGGAAGCAGCACAAAACCAGGACCAGCATGAGCAACTGTCTCAGGAGCATGCCCAAGATGTGGACTTCCATATGCAAATGTCTCAGCATTATCAGCCTCAGCAAATGATCCTAACATAGATCATCCACAGCCTGCTGCACCCCCTCCACTCCTTCTCCCTCCTGGCTGTCAGGAATACCATGAACCTGAGAACTGCCATAGCCTTGGTGCAATGGATAAACAATGCCCTCACTGCCATGCTCTTCACTTCATCTCTGAGAAATTGACAGCATCCACTGTAAATCATCTCCTATTTGGCATGTGTTGCTTGGAGGGCCAGATCCACCTCCCTCCCTTTGCACAATCACCACCCACTCTTTCTAGACTGTTGAATGGCAGTGATCCATTTGCAAAAAGGTTCAGGAGCAACATACACCAATACAATGCTGCATTTACATCTATTGCTGCAGATATCAATGATGCTGTTCTTGCTGGGTCTGGGCCTTATGCATTCAGACTCCATGGTTCTCTCCATCACAAGATGAGGGCCCTCCTTCAAAATCCTGGAGTCACACCATGCTATGCTCAGCTCTATGTCCTTGATCCTGATGATGCTATCAATCCATGCCTGGCCAACAACCCTAATCTTGACCCATCCACCATGCTGGATCTCCACACAATGCTGCTTGCCAACGACCCAAACATCAACATGTACAGGCAAGCTCATGAGATCCTCAAGGACAAGGCTCCAGAAGAGCAGGTCAATGTGGCTGTTTGCATCACTGTGGATCCAAACACAGACCTGTGCAGATACAATGCTCCCACTGTAAGGGAGATTGCTGCCATCATTCCTGGAGGTGGAGGAGAGCAAGTGGACTTGCATCATGACATCATTGTGCACCTGCATGGAGGTAACCTTAGGAGGACAAGTCATCTGCATCAGAGCTATTCCCCATTGCACCATGTCCTCCTCTTCCCCAAAGGTGACTCTGGCTTCCATCTTAACATGCCATCACAGCCAGGTCTAAATGGTCAGATGTGCTGCAAGAATGTCTCCCAACACTGCTACTATGTGTACTGTGCCTTCACCAGACTAAATGAGGCAGACATCATCTTCTGCAGTGGAAAGCTCTTCCAGCAACACTTAGTTGATGCTTGGGCATCAATTGAGGAGGCCACCCTGTACTGAATCAGGACACATCAAAAACAGATATATGCAGATCTGTACAAAGGGCTTCAAGATGCAGTTCATGGCAACCAAGATGGTACTCCAGTCAATCTTGGACAGCAGGGCCAGCACATTGTCCTTCCTTCCACCCACCAAGGTGTGAGGCTGACACTATGTCAAAGCTGAACAACTGAGGAAGAATACTGACACAAAAGGACAATCACACTTGGACTAGGAGATATCCCAGATATATAATCAGTCAGGTAAAACAGGAGAGAAACTAGAGACCACTGCACATAGTGGATATCCCAGATGATCAGAACTGGGGAATAAACCACTAGGAGTCCTATGTATATATAAGAAACTGAACAGTGCACAGACTGTGCTGTACAGTATAGGGCAGGAAAATGAGGAAGTAAAGTAATGATGTCATATCTAAAAATAGAGGAGACATGTAAGTACATCCACAAGTACATCTACAAGGGTCCTGATCAGGCTACTGTGCAGGTTGGGGATGTGGATGAAGTCCAGGACTACATTGATGCGTGCTACATTGGTCCTTCAGAGGCATGCTGGCACATCTTTGAGTTCTCCATGCACCAAGAGCTCCACACAGTCTATTTCCTTCCTGTCCATGTGGAGAATGAGCAGCATGTCTACTTCCAAGCAAGTGATGACCCTCAGGAAGTCCTGGAGTGTCCCTCTGCCAAAAAGACACAAGGCCAATCAGCAGTATCCTGACAGTGCCTGCCAGTACTTCTACCAGAACTTTCCTCAGCACTTTGTGTGGGAATGAAAGGGGCATCAGTGGAAGCCAAGATAGAGTAGTTTTGCCATTGGTTGCATGTACTTTGTCCATCTATCTGCTGGGGAGTGTTTCTACCTCAGGATGCTTCTCACCATCATCATGGGGGCAACAGACTGGAAGGATCTGTGCACTTGCAATGGGGTGGTCCATGTAACTTACAAGGCTGCCTGTCTTGCTAGAGGTCTCCTGGAGGATGATGGTGAATGGGATCAGTGCCTGCAAGAGGCTGGGGAGATGCAGACTGGTGGTCAACTGTGCTCTCTCTTTGCCTCCATCCTCTACCACAACATCCCATCTAACCCTGCCATTCTGTGGGACCATCACAAAGCAAAAATATATGATGATTTGCACCATGCCCTCACCACCCACCACAATCTCCCTGATCCTACTGAGGAGCAAGTCCATAACCATGGCCTCTACCTCCTTGACAAGATCCTCAGCAAGATGGGCAAGTGCTTCCTTGACTTCCCTCCCATGCCACTCCCCCAGCATCACTGGCAAGTTCTTGGCAACCTCCATCTGCAAGACAAGCTTGATTTTGACATCTATGACCTCACTCTGCAAGTTGAAGACCATTACTCCACCTTTGTCAGGCTGCTGTTATTTCCCTTATTTCTCTTTTCATTTTCCCTATTTTTCTTATGTCTCTATCACTACAGATCTTACAATCACTCCTGATCTATCAAAGCAATTCTCACAGTCATGCATTCCTTTTGTTCCTCTTTATCAGCCAATGACATGCTAGTCATCCAATCTCTGATTGGCCTGCTTACAAAGTAGTCATGACTCTTTTTCTCACTGTTACTTCAGATGCTCACTCAGTTTCTCATGACTGCTGCAGAGTATCACTAATTATTCCCACACCTACTGCAGACATCAGTCATCCTTCTTCTGATTGGTTGTTATTATTATCTCTACTGTGCAGCCTTTGCTAGTTCATATGCCTGCCCTAGAGTACAGTACTATATATACTATACAACTCCTAGTGTTTATTCCCCAGTTCTGATCATCTGGGATATCCACTAGGTACTGTCCCAGTTCTCCTTTTCCTTTCTCCTTACACTGAATATATGTAGGATATCTGCTAGTTGAAGTGCGATTGTCCTTTTGTTTTAGTTTTTCCTCAGTTGTTTGGCTTCAACATTGTGTTGGCCTCACAATTGATCAGAACTCCTTTCTCCTTCACAACCCTCACCTCTGTGTCCCTCCTCCCTTCCCCACTGGACATTGCCACCACCTGCACTACATCTGCTATCCTTTCTACACTATTATGCTGACATATATGCCTCATCTTGTGCAAGAACATTCCCTTTGGTATCATCTCTTCCCTTGCCCTCCTTTCACTGTTTGTCATCACTGCAAGTGGCAAAAGCATGAAAGTGAGTGTACTTGTGACTTGTGGACAAAGTCTTATGTCCCTTGCTCACCCACCTCTACCCTTCAACTCCTTGTTGGACACTATAGTGTTCAACCCATACATCTCCACCTTGTGCCCAGTGACCTCCTCCATACACTGCTACTGGAACAGCAGACCTCTCAACCTCTCAATCCAGATGCCTAGACATTTGGTGACTGGGAGAAGACAGCCAATTGGTCTAATCACTGGAGATCACCAGGAACTTCTTCAGACAGCTTGGGGACTGCCCACACTTTCTACATGCCACCCTCACACTCACTCTAGAACAGAGCAACTTTTAGATCAAGGTCCAAGTGTCAATTTTTACTCTCTCCTCCCAGCTCATCACCCTTCCCTTGTCCACCTTCATCTTCATCATTGTCTCCTTGCTTGGCGTGCAAGGCATATTGTTCAATGCAGGAATGTGTTACAAGGCACTTGCTTTGGTACCTTGTAACAGTTTTCTTTTTCTTTTTCTTTCTTTTTTCTTTTTTCTTTTTTCTTACTTACTAGTAAAGTGTAGTATTATCACTACAAGTATGAGCTTAGCTCCACTTTACTTAAGTAAGGACTCATCATTTCCTTTCTCTATTATAGTACTTAAGTATTTACATACTTAAGTGTGAGCTCAGCTCCAGGTACTATATTAGACTTATTCTTTTTCTCTTTATCTTTATTTATTTATTATAACATTTACTTGCTAAGGACTATTACTATACAATTAGCAAGGACTCTCCTTTCTTGTCTTTATTGACCTTTGTCTACATCATGTTCATTTCATGCTAGTGGCTGAACCACATGACCTACATTATGGATGCATACTTCCTGTGCCTTACTGTACATTTTCGTGCATTGCTGCACAATGCTGTGCTTTACTGCACAACTTTACTATACTTAGAACTCTAGTTTAGTATAAATAGTTGACAAACTGGCGGTCTTAAACCCCAGTCTTGTCAACTTCGCAATCTAGGGATTCTCCTATACTGTGCTTGATCTAAGCTCACCCCTCATCTCACTTCATTCTAAAGAACTAAGTCTAAGAACTCTAAGTCACTTTAAAGTGTCACTCAGACTTCCTACACTCATCATCCTGGATCCTTGATTAGTCATTGGTGGAATTATCCTCATCACTATCTCATTGATCCCTCTCTTCATCATCATCAGGAACAGTTATTATTTTTATCAAACATGTATCAATCACCTTGTTACCAGGGGTATTATTGTATCTGACTTTCCCTAAGACCATCCAATAGGCTGCTCTTGGCAGACATCCTTGGGATCATGCAATCAAACTTAAACCAGGCACAAAACCATCTGCTGGTAAAGTTTACAATCTATCCATAGATGGACAGAAATAATTGGAGTCATTCATCAAAGAAAATCTGAAAACTGGTCATATTCATCCTTCCAAATCCCTGATGGCATTGCCTTTCTTTTTCATCAAAGAGAAATCTGGAGAATTAAGACCTGTTTAAAATTATCACAAGCTCAATGATATGATGATCAAGAATAGTTATCCACTTCCTCTTATCTCAGAACTGATTTATTGTCTTTGTGGAGTATCATATTTTACTAAGATGGACATTTGCTGGGGTTCTAACAATGTCAGGATCAAAGATGGTGACAAATGGAAAGCTGCATTCATCACTAACAAGGGTTTTTTTGAACCTCTTGTCATGTTCTTTGGTCTCTGTAATAGTCCTGCCACATTCCAAACAATCATGAACCACTTGTTCTTGTGAGGCCAATGTTTGCCAGCAAGGTCACACAATGTAAGAGAGGAAGAAAGGGCTAACAAGAGGGATGAGATCATGCTTAGCAAATGGATATCCCAGATGTATTCAGCTGAAGAGTAACTATTGTTGAGAATCTGGGCAGGGCAGCAAACTGAGAGAAGACCATGATATAAAACAGACAGGCATTAAGCCCAAGACAGATTGAGATTGTGAGAAGAACTAGAGCTCATCAGAGCAAGAGGAGAGAGCAAGATTGCTACATCTGTAAGATGGAGAAGATGTGTACCAGAGGGAAAAAGGGTACACAGAAGAGAGAGAGGGCTCAGCACATGCAGAAGTGCTGAGGTAAGACAAAGACAAAGTAAAGAAGATATAGTAAGAGCAAAGTAGAGTTGAAGAGGAGCTCAAACTA
>QLPN01001349.1:9824-25642 GCA_003314395.1 Albatrellus ellisii
GAGCGTCCCCTATACCCACCCATCTATCCACCCCTTGACGCTCCTCCTCGTCCACTTGTTCATTCGTTCCAAATATGCCCTTACCCCCACAAGTCATTCCTCCTGGCTGTGTCTTGCATCCGGTTGTGTTGACTGCGGACAGTCAAGATTTCAGTTGGGAGGAGATGATGAGCATCACGTGCATGTAACACTGGAAAACAACCATCAGCGACATCAGGTGAACACAGCAACATTAACGCGCTGCACGCAAAAATCATCCACAGTCGCTATAATCGCACATTCACGCAGGCGTCAGAAAACAATACCGGGTCGGCCGACGAGGGATAGGACAAATAGGCCAAGGCATGGTCTAGACCCACCAAAGTAACCATGGAGGTATGAGTCACGAAGTCAGCATTTGGTGCGATCGGTGCTATTCATCTTTTGCTCATCCACTATAGTATGATACTTTATTCGCTCACATACAGACTCCACTTCATTTCAAATATCCCTATGATCGACCCTACACTGTAAATTTTCTGTTGTGTTTTGTTGTGCTCCAGTCTTGGAGCTAGGCTTGTATTTAGATAGCACATCGTCCGTTGAAATGACCAGATCCCCCCCCCGCCCTCAATTTGACTTCATCTCCCGTCCGAGTCAATAATCAAAAAGCAAATATCAACCTTCCCTCCACGTGTCTTATTATCAAGAAAAGTGCGTGTTCCCCGTAAGTCGCATCTATCATTGCATTGTGTAGTGTTCTCCATTGCGTTCTCCATTGTGTTGTGCTGCATTGCGTTTTCCACTGCGTCGCATTTTGTTTCCACTACATTGGATTCTCTATTGTGCTCTCTATTGCGTCATTTTGTATCCATCTTATCGCATCATATCATCGGTTATTACCCAGGTCACATTCCTCTAGTAGCTCTAGTCGAATCACACTATTGCCCTTATCGCCCTTAACTACTAATACTCTCTACTTTGGTGTCTAGGGAACTTTACAGCTCACACCCTCCAGCAATTGCTGTGGTTGTGGTTACTTTCCCCTCTCAGCCTGGCACAGCACATATCAGCGCTGCATTGCATTCTCTACTGTGCTCTCCTTTGTGTCACATCACATTCTCCTTATCATGTCATATCACCAGTTTGTTACCCAAGTCGTGTTCCCCTTGTTGCTCTAGTCAAGTTGCACTATCACACTTATTGCCCTTAACTACTAATCCTCTCTACTTTGGTGTCTAGAGAACCTTACAGCTTGCACCCTCCAGCAATTGCTGTGGTTGTGGTTTGTTTTCCCCTTCAGCCTGGCACAGCACATATCAATGCAGATGCAACCCATAGATTGTGCTTACACCTTGACAAACTGCTGATGTGATGCCAGAAGAGATGCTCTTTAGGTTGTTCTTTAGGCTCATCCTCAAGGCCTCACATGTGCCTTTTGTCCACATGCCACATGCTGTCCATCTCCTGCATCCACTTGTGCATTGGGATGTCCAGCCTGCCCCTGCCAAATGCAAGAGACCAGATCAGGGTTTAGAAACCTATAGTGGAATGCTCAATTGATAATGGGAATGACTGTATTAATCGTACCTATAGCAGAATGCTATAGATGAGATCAGTGAGGTTCATGTTGAAATGTGACTCTCTGTGCATACCATTTTCATTCTATTTTTGTTTGGCTTCTCTACTTGTACACTGCATCACATACTCTACAATGTACATGTGTTTCTTACCTCAGACCTTCTGTCCTTGGACTTTACACTTTACTCCCAAGGACTGCCCACACCACACCATACTCCAGACAATGTGCGTCCTCCTACATATGGGCATCCTTGTACTCTCCTACTTACTCTCCACTCTAACTATACTCACAGACACTATATAAGATGGTCTCCTTACACATACACCTCCTCAGACATCTTACATCTAGTCTGAGTGAGTACTCATCCCATCTTATTCTTCACTATCTCATTACTATCCCTGCAGCACACTTAAACCACATTGTGTTGCATACTGCACTCACAACATCACTTACTCTGCTGCAGGTCTGTCATACTCTCCTCTCAGATGTCTTACATCTAGTCTGATGCACTTAAACCATGTTGTGTTGCATACTGTGCTCACAACATCACTTGCTCTGCTGCAGCTATGCTCACTGTTCTCTCCCCATTCGGGGATACACTCTCCTACTTGCTATCAATCTTATTACTTCTTGTTGCCTGCCCAGACCTGTGTGTACAGTTCAATTAAGTACAACAGAACATAACTCACCTCAGTCGATAATGGAAACAACTGAGGGAGGGTATTGGAAACATGGTAGATATTTATATGTATGTGGCATGTTGAAAAATACAATCACATGTGAGAGACTATGCAATCACATGTATGTTGCATATACTGTAAGTGGTACAAAAACAGAATGGATGAAACAAGGAGAGAAACAACACCTGTCATGTAGATGTGAATAGAAGGTATTTTGACACTTCAACTTGAACACGCAATGCAATAGCTCTAATTCCAACACGGGGACCACACCCACTGCCACCACGCCACGTCCGAGCGTACGTGCTCGTAGAATCGCAGTTCCGTACCGCTCGGACGCAGCACGTCGTGCACGGGTGTGCAGCGTGCCTTTTACCGTATGCGGAGGGACGGAGCAGAACGTCAAGATCAAGGCCATGGTGTCTGCGCCCGCGGGACGATACGTGTCTTCCGGGCCATACGGCAGAAATTGGGGGGTCCCTGCGGTTTCATCGAAACCAGTATCCAGTGCACTGTTCCAAATTTCAGCACGCACGTGCGCATTGGGCTCGAGCGCGATATACTTGGTTACACGGATGCGGTCAAGACAGGCAGCGAGGTGACTATATCCTGGGATGCAAGGTCACTGATCAGCCTTGTGCAGACGTGCGCAGTTAGGTGCGTGTGTTGTCTCTGTGGTGGCGCATTGCGCAAAAACGGGACTTACCTGCGCCGGCTTCGCTGTGGTGTATGGCATGACGAGTTGTGTCTTAAGTGTGTGGCTATTTTCGTCAATGTCATTGCCAAAGAGTTGGCCATGAATATCTCGGAGAGTGGGTGCGGGCTAGGTAGAAGGCGGGAAACAAAAGATGGTGCGGAGGGTGGGGAGAAGCTCAGCCTGGAGGGTATACCTGAGATCTGTAAGGAGCCCAAAGGCAGCAGAGAGTTTCATGGTTTATGTTTAGAACAAAGTGTGCCAGCACCATCTGATAGTCCATTACACATAAATGAAAGCACTAGGGATAACCAAGCCTGATAAGCTACAGCAATTGAAGTCTCGTAAGACTCCACGAACCAAAGCACTTGAGCCACCCTGAAAGGCTTGTTCAAGAACTATGACGGAGGTTGAGGACGGAGGTTGGTTAGTAGTCAAGAGGAATATGTATCATATTTGGTACATGGGATATACTACATAATTAAGATCTGTGAAGGCGACTTGGGAGAGCATCGAGCATTGGCAGTGCTGACACCGCTGAGTTAGAAACTGATACCCAAAAATGACATGCCAGTCTTAGTGATGCTTAAAATTTCAATAAACTTGAGTTCAGACTGTGGATGAAACGTCGCAGTTGTGTATAACGATTGAGCTGTCGAGTTACCACAAAAGCACAGCATAGTGTTGACTCTGCGAAATAGCTCTTGTGTGAGTTGCATTAATCAATACCCTGTGGAACGCATCATCCTATCATCGCCACTTCCACAGATGCTATATACCCGCAAGTGTTCAGTTGTCACCCTCATTGTTACATTCTATACAATTGATCTGCTTTGTACGTTTTTTTGGGCATAATAGCATGTTGGAAGCGCAAACTGGCGCATGCACTTGCTGTTCGGATTCACTAATCTCCCTTTTAGGACACTCGGCGATCGCCGGCGCGCGGTGTGAGACCTCGTTTTTTCCTCTTTTGTTTCCATCTCTGTGATGTTGTACAGGCATAGTATGTAGAACCTTACTGTACACTTTTGTGAGACTCTGTGATCTATTCTTGAGGCTGAACTATTTGTGCTATGGTATAGAGGGTGTTTCTGTGCAGAGACACTGTTCCAATATAGCATGTTTATCAATTGTTCGCTAGCAATCTCTAGATCACACATAATTATTCTTACAAATGCATGTCATGTTATCCCATACCATGTTTATTGTTACATGTACCTCAACAATGATATCTACACCTATTTTTGAATCTAGACGTGTTTGATGGGACATTGACATTACTCCAGAAGTCCCAACCACTTCAGGGTTGGGGCGAACATGCTACATTGATGAAGTGCCTTCACAATACTGTGGCAGACGAAATTCTTGCTACTATAACTGGATGACTGGATGCAAGGGTAGATGTAGATACGTATTTACTGACGTCCCCATCTGGTGATTGAAGTTCATTATGATGTTGATGCAGCCTCCTCTGCTGTATTGAGATTCACAAGGCCAAACCAGCGACTACGACCGATTGTCGCCTCATCCCGAGGGAGTTTTTCGCCACGATCGAGGACTACGCCAACGAATTTACGTTCCCTGCGCCCCCATGGTACTTTGTAGAAGCGAACAAATCCAGGGGCAACAGCGTAAAGCGTGTGGTCACGCCCCATCATCACCTGTGAATAAGCGTGCATTTTGAGTTGAGGTTGCAATTAAGACATTAATAACTTACGTGCTGGCCTGGATGGAATTGGGTACCTCGCTGGCGTACAATGATGTTCCCTGGTATCACGAGCTCATCTGCAAACCTAGCTCTGTCAGTGGACGTGTACGCACAGTATCAACGGATCTCCAACGCACCAGAAAACTTCTTTACACCTAGGCGCTGGCCTGGGGAACCGCCATGGTTTCGTGTGGAACCTCCTGCGCGTTTTGTGGCAGTCCGAACAGACCCTATGCCGATATGGCCAACCCGAGTCAATGCGTATGCACGACAAGTATGCGAACGAAACGCTCACCTATTGTCGAGAAGGGCGTCATTATTGTTTTGGGACATCGGATCATCGAAAAGAAAGACATTTGTCTCGGAATGAAGGTCAATCCAGCCTGAGACCGCGGTCCGTGGCTGGTATACGTAGCACAAGGTCAGCAGTAGTGCGCTAGGCGCCACTTCGAGTGAAGGATAAAAAACACATGATCGCCGAATTGCCTAAAATAGAAATCGGATCTTGACACTCACGCGCAATGCACGTGCTGGTTTGGGCGTCCAACAGAGTACACGTCTCTCAGAAACGAGACGGCGTGCTGTCCAATGACAGCGTTATACATGTGCGTGCCAAGGTTGAAGTTGTCCTCGTCTGTTGGAATCTGAAGGATGTCCGAATTGGAAGTACACTGTTTCTGTTTTCTTTCTGTTTGCCGTGCACTTTCATCCAGACAAGTGTCATCTCTTTCCATTGTCATTTTCCATCCTATCCTTGTCTATTTCTATCCCACTGCATGTTTCCCTCAGTACGTATAAACACCCTCATAGTTCAGGACTCTCCCTGAGTTCTTTTCACTATTGACTGAGCACGTACACTATAGATTCCTAAATTGTCGAACCTGAATACGACGTAGTGACCTTATACATGTATAAATACAACGAAAGCCCGAGCCTTGGCAGGCCGCGCCGCCGCGCCCCAGTGTCACTACTAGTGTAAAAACCTGTTGCGTTGCAACATTGAGTTATAAAGCATCATCTGTGAAAGTATACATAGCTTATTGCAACAGAAAATAGTATTCTATCCATCTACAGACCAATCCCAATTGCCCCTCCAGCTATAAAGTAAAGACCTATTGCATTGCAACATTAACTAAATCAGATATAGTTAAATGGGTTGCAATATTCCTCACCAATGTCCCTGTCCTATCCCCTGTCCCTGTCCCCATCCCTAGTGATCATCACTGGTTATCACACATGAAAACCCATAGCCATAGCAATGATGGCATGTGGGAGTATTGTAGATTACAAAGACAAAAAGACATCCCTTAGACTGTGAAAAGACAAAGCAAAACAGAAACATCAACTATATGGTTACTATTGTAAACTGGAAAACCAATAGACCCATACCAATACCCATATCCATACCCATACCCAGGCATACCCATTAGCAAAGCCTATGTAGGTGCATTGTGCTAACAATGATCACTACTCATACATGTCCCTGTCCATCAACCCAGGAACTCTGCACCTGTGAAAGAGACCATTGTCAGAAAATAAAAGAGAAAATATAATAATCAACATTGCCAAAGCATTTAAGTGTAGATGCATAATAATAATAATTGAAGACCAACATGGTTGTACAGCTAAAGTACCCAGCCTACTTGCAGGCACAATGACACTCATGAATACAGTAGCATGATTCAATACAGAAAAAACATAGCCTGAACATTCTGCCCAACATGTTAATATTAAAAAAGATGGTATCAACAGAACCCACCAAGTTTGCAAAATGTCAAGATAGAGTAAGCACCTGCTGGATTGAAATATCAACTAATAAGACATGATTATAGTTGTAGATATAAATAGCAACAGAGAATGAAAGGAAAGAATGATAGATGTAAACAGAAGTGGATGAAGAATAGGCACAAAGTTGAATATAATTGATAGTTCTGTTGTAGGGAAGCTGAGGCTTTCTATGTGAGTTGAAGATGAATGAAAGAAAAGAAAGAGGGCATGATGTTTGTCTGCTGGCGTGCACACAGGAGGAATGTGCAGCACACTGCACAGTGGTGGCAAGGGCAAGGTGGTGGCCGCTGTTGACAGTGGCATCGCGGGCGCATGGGTGAGCACAGGAGGGAAGAAATTCAACAATAAAGAAACATGTACCAATTGCCCATGTTGTCTTGAGTGGACATGGGCGGGGCGGGCAGGCAAGTTGCCACACTGTGCTGGTACAGCAGTGGCATGGGTGAGGAGGCCATGGCCATGCTGTATTGGCACAGCAGTGGCATGAGTGGCCAGGTGGTGGCCGTGCACTGATCATACAGTGGCAGTGTGGGTGGATAGGGGGTCACATGCTGTTGAGGCAGTGGTGACATGGTGGGGGCACAGGAGAAGGGACGTACTGATTGCCCACGCCGTCTTGAGTGGATGCAGGTGGCAAGTAAGCTGCTGCACTGTGCTGGTACAGCAGTGGTGCAGGTGCATATGCAGGTGCAGGTGGGTAAGCAAGGGGAGGCACAGGCCCGTGTGGCCTTGTGCACTGTGCAGTTGCTGGTGTTTGTCTCCAGAGGCTCAGAGCCAGTGCTGGACGATGCCTTTCGCACTGGGTGCAGAGCAGTGGCTGGGCGAAAATGAAAATCGACATACAAATCGTTGGCCTTGCTCAGATAGATTGTATGCACACAGCATAGCAAATGGATGCTTGCAATAACCTCCTTACTGTGTGGTGGTTTCATGTCACATGTGATCGTGGCAAAGGGTGCACTCTGTGTGTTCCCAATGATGTGGAGCTGTGCAGGGAGCTGGTCACCATGCGACATCCACACCTGCAGGAGGTGCTGGGCTGGTGCTGTGCAGGATGGAGGTGGCAGTGCTCACCTGCATCTCATTGCCAATGCCCTTGAATTTGCAGAGCTTGCTGATTTGTACTTGCACGAAGCTGTACTCATGGTGATTGCACTTTGTGACTTCGCCTTTCATATTCCAGGCCATTTTCTAGCATGAAATGAGATGTACCCACTGTGGGGCGCTTCGAAAACAGGTGTGACGCACTTGGAGGCCATAACATATGCCTAAGATGGGAATGCCAAGTTCAAAAACATCGGGACTGATGTGTGGTGCATTGTCTTCGTACACGGAATAAGGCAACCCAGAGAGGATGATTCCTTCGTACAGCAGCAGTGTGGGCAGGGTAGTGGCTGCGCGCTGTTGACACAGTGATGATGTGAGCGTGCTGTGGGCATGCGTGCACGCACAGGTGTCAGTAAGCAGAAAGGAGCATGAGGAAAAAGGACACACCCAAATATCATCTTGGGGGCAGCACCTTGAGCAGCATGCCGAGTGCATCTGCCATTGTGGTGCACAGGGTGTTACCTGCACTGCCCGCACATGCTGGCTTCGATGCGCTCTATGCGCTGTGGTTCAAGCTGCCCCATGACGCTGCCACTGCCACCATGACATGTGTGGTGCAGGCCCATGTGGACTCGTGCACTGTGCAATTGCCAGCCAGCACCTCAGCTGCACAGTGCCTGTTGGGCGCGCTGTGGTGGGGGCATGGTACTGGGCCGTGCATGGCATGCTGTTCCGATGGTGGCCTCATGGGCAGGTAGGGGGCCACGTGCTGTTGTGGCAGCAGTATGGGTGGCCAGGTGGTGGCCACCCACTGTTGGTACATCTGTCAATGGTGCCTACTGCAAATGGGGATGTGGAGCACATACCAATGGCAACATCCAAGATGTGCTAGGCCACCTTGACATCTGGAGACTGGTTAGACACAGATCAATGGGAGAAAAAGTCAGTGAAGAGTGAGAGGGAGAGGGAGAGGGAGAGGGAGAGGGAGAGGGAGAGGGAGAGAAGAGGGAAGGAGGGAAGAACATACCAATCGCCCACATCGTCTTGAGTGGACACGGGTGGGGTGGGCTGACACGGGACTTTTCCACGAGCATTGGTATTGAGAATATCACAGGGTCGTGCGTGTGTAGTGTGTGCAGGCCATCCATGGTGTTGTGTGACAGCTTGCATGGTGGCGCCCACCCATTGGGGAACTTTTTGCACAGCGTGGCACAGTGCATGCTCCATGTGCTGGGGGTCGGCAGGCACTGGGGGGCTTGGTTGTCATATGATCCCATGGGTAGACAGGTGGTGGCCATGCACCCATATAACTGCTGTCTCCACAGTGTGCAGCCCCCTGTCTGCTCACACTGCCACTGTACAATGCAGGCCCATGTGACCTTGTGCACTGTGCAATTGCCAGCCACCACCTCAGCCGTGCAGTGCCTGTAGGGCACACTGCAGTGGGGGTGCGGTACTGGGCCATGCGCAGCATGCTGTTTGTACAGTGGTGGCGCAGGTGGTAGTGGCCACGTGCTGTTCGTACAGCAATGGCACAGGAGGGTAGGGGGCCGCATGCCATTGATACAGCAGTGGCATGGGCATGGGTGGGCACAGGGGAAGGGACATACCAATTGCCTGTGTCATCTTGAGTGGACACAGGTGGTGAGTAAGCTGCCATGCTGTGGTGGTATAGCAGCAGCATGGGAGGGAGGGTGTGTGGCTGCAGGGCCAGATAGTCTGTGGGGACAGTAAATCAGTCAGCTTCTACATGCAATCTGTTTTTTCTTGTAATACAAAAGATAAGCAGCCAGGCTATGCAGCACATGGTGGTGGTGAGTAGCCAACACATGCAGTATAGTCAGGTATGATGAGCAGCCAGCACATACAACACATGGCAGTAGTGAGCAGCCAAGTGCATGCAGTGTGGAATAGAAGCTCAGGTGTGAAGAGCAGCCCATAGATGCATGCAGTAAATGGCAGTGGTGGGCAGCCAGTACATGCAGCATGGGGGCAGTGAGAAGCAGCATGAGTGGTTGTAAAAAAGCCAGGATGTGTGCGCTGGCACAGCTGCTGTGCGCATGCCACGTTGCCACACATGTGCCGTGCTGCTGCACATGGTGTGCCACACCAGGGGAGGATGGTCTTAGTAGCGGCACTTCAAACTCAAAAAAAACCACATGTTGGCCTCTTTACACTCGGTTTTTCCCTAATATGGGACTGCTTACAAACTGACCTCCCATTCTTAAGTAGATTGAGTGATTTGGGGGCTGGGATGCAGATATGTTAGGGTTGCACGAGGTAGGTACCACTTTGTCTACAAGTCTTGGTATGTGAGTTATTAATGCAATGCAGGCGTCCTCCATAGTCAGGCCTGGGTCCCGAAACCTGCCAGTAGCACTGGCACCTGAATTTGCACCACAGTTATGCTGTTTGGTATCCATGGGTGGATTGTCATAAAGGAGATCTTGTTTTGAACAAATGTGACAATGAGGTGGCAGCACATGGGGAGCAAGAGTGTGTTCGTTAACAGGCAAGCAGCTGTCATTCACAGGAGGGAGAGAGGTGGTATGCAGGTGTGGAACAGTCCTTGGCAGCAATTCACTGTTGAACTGAAAAGAGGTTAAGGGACACAGCCACTCTCAGGCTGTCATACTGGTGCTATCAGGAGATCAATTGGAATATTGGTGCAGTACAATTCTCAAGATGCCACATGAAAATGGTAGAAGACAGATGGCAATGAAAGAAGAAAGCAGTGGAAAAGCAAAAAAGAGAAATACCAAAAATAGTGGAAGTTGATGATGAACATGACAATGAAATTGGGAAAGGGGATCAAATTATGTGTGTGATGATAGGAAAAAAAGAAGCAGCAACTTGAAATATCTTGTGATAGAGGCAGAAAAGGAAAAGGTAAAGAAATCTTTTGAAGAAGTTGTACCCAAAGCCTACAATGGTTTCAAAACAGTATTTGTGAAGGAATCTTTTGATGAGATGCCCCAAAGTGGGTTTGGGACCATGCTATTGAATTGAAACTAAATGCAAAAATGCATATGGGAAAGATTTATAATCTCTTCTTTACCAAACAACAAGAGTTGGAGAAATTCATTGATGAAAACTTGAAAATGGGATGAATCAGACCCTCCAAATCTCCAATGGCATCACCATTCTTTTTTATCAAAAAGAAATCAGGAGAATTATGTCCCATACAAGATTATTGTCACCTCAATGAAATTATGATCAAAATTTCATATCCACTACTGCTTATTTCAGAATTGATCAATAAACTCAAAGGGGCTAGATACTTCACCAAGCTTGACATCAGATGGGGATATAACAATGTTTGAATAAAAGGAGATGAATGGGGAGCAGCCTTTATCACCAACAAAGGCTTATTCAAACCACTTGTTATGTTCTTTGGACTCATCAATGGCCCTGCCACTTTCCAAATGATGATGAATCATCTCTTCCAAGAACTCAGTGCAAAGGGCAAAGCAGTGGTCTATATGGATGATATCCTCATCTTCACTGCAACACTTGAAAAACATTGCCTTATTGTTGAAGTCCTCACCATTTTACCTAATAACAAATTCTACTCTACCTGAAACCTGAAAAATGCGAATTTGACCAAACAGAGATAGACTACCTAGGTCTGAAAATCTCCTTTGACAAAATCATGATGGTGTCAGGACACCTTATTTTTCCCATTTTTCTACTATTTTCCTTTTGTTTTACATGCATATCATTTAAAGATTTGATTATATCTAATGATCTACTGATCTGATCTAATCCAAATCTTTCTTCATCTTATCTCAGAGATGGGTCTGATCCATTACATATTCACAATTACTCATCAGCCTGCTTACTATTCATCTATGACTCAGAATGCTGCACATTCTTACTGATGCTGTACTATAATGCTGTGCATGTTGTTTTATATGCCTGCCCTACATAACTGTGCCTGGTCCATGCACAGAGTAGTTTACTATATATATTACACCTCTGTAACATGTATTCTTTAGCTTAGTACATCTGAGATATCTGCTATACAGCACATTAATCTCTGGTACTATCAATCTACTCCCTTTGTCCTTGTATTCTTGTGTGACCTTGCTGCTTAGTGTTGGCCTCACAATTGCACTAAGCTCTACTCCCTTGCAACCTCACATGCCTTCATCCTTCACCTTGTCTCCAATCCTTATTCCCCTCCCTCCTTGTGCTAAGAGCGGCCTATTGGATGGTCTTAGGGAAGGTCTAAAATGTTACTCCTGGTAACTAAGGTTTGGATATGAGCTCGATGAACGTAATAGAGGTTCCTGATGACGATGAAGAGTGGGATTAATGATATTGTTATGAGGATGATTCCACCAATAATGATACAAAGATCCAGAGTGACAAGTGTAAGATGTCTTAGTGACATTTAGTGACTTAGAGTTCTTAGACTTAGTTCTGAGAGAGTGAAGTGAGATTGTAATGAGCTTAGGTCAAGCGCAGTATAAGGAGAATCCCTAGATTGCGAAGTTGACAAGACTGGGGGTTTAAGACCGCCAGTCTGTCAACTATTTATATAAAACTAGCAATCTAACTATAGTAAAGTTGCGCAGTATTGCGCAGTAAGTAAATGATAATGCGCAGTAATGCGCAGTAAATGTGCGTCCATGTGATATAAGTGGCTCAGCCACAAGCGTGAAATGAACATGAGATAAACAAAGATAAATAAATGCGAGAAAAGGGAGTCCTTGCTAATTGTATAGTAATAGTCCTTAGCAAGTAAATGTTATAATAAATAAAGAAAGATAAAAGAGAAAAAGGTAAGTCTAATATAGTATCTGGAGCTATGCTCACACTTAAGTATGTGAATACTTAAATACTATAAAAGAAAAAGAAAGAGGAGAGTCCTTACTAAGTAAAGTGGAGCTAAGCTCACACTTGTAGTAATAATACTACACTTTACTATAGTAAGTAAGATAAAGAAAAAGAAAAAGAAAAAAAAGAAACACGTTATGAGGTGCCAAAGCAAGTGCCTCATAACACCTTGCACATGAGTGTGTTGAAATTGTTATATGGTTTCATTTTATTTATAGTCAGGTTCAGTGCCAGGCCCTACATTGCCTCAGCAGGTTCTGGAAGGGGTAGATTTATGTGCTGCTCATCCCCTGACAATTGTTCAGACTGGGGATGCTATAAATATCATGATATGAAGTCAATGTCATAGTATTGTAGTACTCAGTACTTCACCTTACTATCCACTCTCCACTGTATTAGAAAGGCTTGTACCCCTGAAAAATGTTCAAAGATTTTTCACTTCACAGAGTTTTATTTTCCACCATCCCAAGAACACTTTGCTCAGAAAAGAGTATTAGGTCAGGCAAATCATACACCAGATACAGTTCTCTAGCACTACCCACTCACCCAAGTACATACCTACATCCCTTGCACTCCACATCTATTATGGAGTCACCTACAATTACAGACAGAAACAGGCTATCTGGTGGTTTGGAACCCATAACCTCTATTACAACACTCACCCTGACAAGTTTCCTTGGCATCTCTTTCCAAACTATGGAGATTACACCAACCCCTATTACAGTTCACTCCCCAAATGATTCCAACTAGTGTAAAGACCTGTTGCATTGCAACATCAAGTTATAAGGCATCACCTGTGAATGTATACATATACATACCTTGTTGCAACAGAAAATAACATGAAACATTACTCTGTCTATCTCCAGACCAAGTCCAATTTACAGACCAATCCCAACCTATGGACCAATTCCAATTGCCTCTCCAGCTATGTAGTAGAGACTTATCCTATTGCATTGCAACATTAACTAAAGTAGACATAGTTAAATGAGTTGTAACATTCCTCACCAATGTCCCTGTCTTATTCCTGTCCCTGCCCTGTCCCTGTCCCCATCCCTAGTGTAGAAACCTGTTGTGTTGCAACATCAAGTTATAAGACATCATCTGTGAAAGTATACATAACCTGTTGCAACAGAAAATAGTACTCTATCTATCTACAGATCAAGTTCAATTTACAGACCAACCCCAACTTATAGATGAATTCCAATTATCTCTCTGGCTGTAAAGTATAGACCTGTTGTGTTGCAACATTGACTAAATAAGACACAATCAAATATTTATCTGTGTCATTATATATAAATTGCAACAGACCTTGTCAATGTCCCCATCCCTATTGGTCATCACTGGCTATCAGCAATGAAAAACCCATACCTATAGCAATGATGGCATGCAGTAGTATTGTAGATTACAAATAGATAGATGGACAGAAAAAAAAACCTTGTAAACTGTGAAAAGACAAAGCAAAACAGAAACATCAACCATATGTAGACTGGAAAACCAATAGAATCATACCCATACCCATACCCAGGCATACCCATTGGCAAAGCCTGTGCAGGTGCATTGTACTGACAATGATTATTACTCATACATGTCCCTGTCCATCAAACCAGGAACACCAGACCTGTGTAAAAGGAAAGTAAAAGAGAAAATATGGTAATCAACACTGCCAAAGCATTTAAGTGTAGATCCATAAAAATTAGAAGAAAGACCAACATGATTGTACAGCCAAAGTATGTTGGTTTCTGCCTGTTATATGATGCTGGACACACTATTACATACTATGCATGCTTATCTCCCCCTTCATCTCTTTCTCTTTATGGTTGGGGATCCTCCCTCAACCTATGTTACCCTCACTATATAAACTCCTTTATCTTTGTCTGTTCACCTCAGCACTTTATCCATTTGCTGAGGTAAGATCTCTATTGTGCACTCTTCACTTGTCTCTGACACTACCTGCATCTGCACAGTCATCTTTCCTTTTGCATATGCTCTACAATCTGCACACTATCATCTATCTGTCATTCACCTCATTGCCTGTGTTTTCACAAAGTACCCAGCCCATTTGCAGGCACAATACAGAAAAAACATAGCCTGAACATTCTGCCTAACATGTTATTGTTTAAAAATATGGTATGAACAGAACCCACCAAGAGGTTTGCAAAATGTGAAGATAGAGTAAACACCTGTTGCATTGAAATATCAACTAATAAGACATGATGACAGTTGTAGATATTTATAGCAACAGAGAATAAAATGAAACAATGATAGATGTAAACAGAAGTGGATGAACAATAGGCACAAAGCTGAATATAATTGATAGTTCTGTTGTAGGGAAGTTGAGGGTTTCTATGTGAGTTGAAGATGAATGAAAGAAAGGAAAAAGAGGGCATGACATTCATCTGCTGGTGCACCAGTGCAGGTTTCCGAGTGCAAGCCAGGTGTGCACAGCACAGTGCATGTGTGCAGGAGGGATGTGCAGCACACTGTGTGGTGGTGGCATGGGCAAGGAGATGGTTGCACTGTCCATATGGTTGTGGTGCAGGCAAGTAGGGGGCTGTACATTGTTGACATGGTGGTGACATGGGTGCACAGGTTGGCACAGAAGAGGAGGTACATACTGATCTGCACAGGCAGCAAGCCAGAAACCCACCATGCTGTGCTGGTGTGGGTGGGCATGTGAGCACAGTGTCCTGGTACAGTGGTGGTATGGGTGGGGTCATGTTGTTATTATAAGGTTCTTTGGCATCTCTCATCTCATTTCTTATTTCTGCTTTTTCAACTTACTTACTTTACTTATTATCTTGACTTCCACTGATCTGATTTACTTCTAACTTAACACATACCTGTGGCACACTATTATAGTTCAGACTCCATGATTATGTGTACTATATGAGAGTTCTAGGTGGCACAGCTTCATCTTTAGTTGCTCACTTAGAACTCTAGTCCCCCACTTAGTGTGGTGTTTGTAGTGCTCATTGCTTGATCCACAAGTCACTTTATCTTGAGGTTTAACAGGTCATAGTGGCTGTGCACTGTTCATACAGCAGCAGTGTGGATGGTAGGGGACTGCATGCTGTTGACACAGTGGTGGCATGCAGGTGGGCACAGAGGAAGGGATGTACCAATCATCTGCATCATCTTGAGTGGATGCAGGCAGGCAGGGTGGGTGGGCAAGTTGCCATGCTGTGCTGGTACAGCAGTGGTGTGGGTGAGGAGTGGTGGCCATGCACTGATCATATGGTGGCACTGGGAGATAGGGGGCTGTGCACCATTGACACAGTGGTGACACAGGTGCACAGGTGAGCACAGGAGAAGGGATGTACCAATTGCCCACATTGTCTTGAGTTGATGTGGGCAGTGAGTAAGCTGCTGTGCTGCACTGGTACAGTGGCAGCATGGGAGGGAGGGTATGTGGCTGCAGGGCCAGATAGTCTGTGGGGATATGTTCAAATGCATGGTCAAACACTCATAAGATGACATGTTTGTCCTACAGGGGGGGGG
>QLPN01001349.1:25647-50268 GCA_003314395.1 Albatrellus ellisii
GGGGAGGGTAAAAGGTAGGGCAATCACATGTGGGCATACAAAAAGTAGCTAATTTATATATCCTAGACCCTGCATCCACACTGCACCCATGCTGTGAGATCACATAAGCTCACATGGACCACACTCGATCTCCAACAGGATAAGCATATGAGTCAACTCCTGCATGCAATTTGCTTTTTGTTATAATAAAAAAGATAAACAGACAGGCTATGCAGCACATGGTGGTGGTGAACAGCCAGCACATGCAGCACAGGGGTCAGTGGTCAGGTGTGATGACAATGTTTAGCAGCCAGCACATACAGCACATGGCAGTGGTGGGCAGCCAAGTGGATGTAGTGTGGGGGGAGAGGCTCAGGCATTATGAAGCTGGTGAGCAGCCTATGGATGCAGTACATGGCAGTAGTGAGCAGCCAGGACATGTGTTATGAGACACTTGCTTTGGCACCTTGTAACATGTTTCTTTCTTTCTTTTTCTTTTTTCTTATCTTACTTACTAGTAAAGCATAGTATTATCACTACAAGTGTGAGCTTAGCTCCATTTTCCTTACTCCAAGTACTATAAGGAACATTATCTTTTATCTTTTCTTTATTTATTATAATATTTACTCACTAAGGACTATTACCATACAATTAGCAGGGACTCATTTCATTTTGTCTTTACTTGTCTTTGTTTGTATCTTGTTTCACTCACACTTGTGGCTATTTTACAACTAGTTTACTATGGATGTGTCTCAAGTCACATGACTCTGTTGATTGCTGTGCAATCATTGTTGAGATGTGAACCATATTTACATTTACTATTCTCAGAAATCCAGTTTTGTATAAATAGTTGAAAGCCTGGTGGTCTTAAACCCCAGTCTTGTCAACTTCACAATCTAGGGATTATCCTATACTGTGCTTGATCTAAGCTCACCCTTGCCTTGCTCCATTCTAAGAACTAAGCCTATGATCTCTAAGTCACTCTAAGCATCACTGAGACATCCTAAAACTTGTCACTCTGGATCCTTGTTTAGTCATCAGCAGTATAACTATCTCATTGAGCCCTCTCTTCATCATCATCAGGAACATTTACTATGCATATCAAGCACATACCAACTACCTTGTTACCAGGGGTATAGTTATCCCTAAAATTGTCCAACAGGCCACTCTTAGCAACATGTAGCATGGGGGTAGTGAGCAGTTGCTAAGAGTGGCCTATTGGACAGTCTTAGGAAAGGTTTGTGATAACTATACTCCTGGTAACAAGGTAGTTGTTGTGTGCTTGGTAAGCATAGTAAATGTTCCTGATGATGATGAAGAGAGGGATCAATGAGATAGTGACAAGTTTAGGATGTCTTAGTGATGCTTAGTGACTTAGAGATCTTAGACTTAGTTCTTAGAGATTGAAGTGAGATGAAGGCAAGCTTAGATCAAGCACAGTATAGGAGAATCCCTAGATTGCAAAGTTGACAAAACTGGGGTTTAAGACCACCAGGCTTTCAACTACTTATACTTATACTCAAGATGAGTCTTAAGAATATTGAAACATGGGCAATGTGGTAAACAGCAGATTGAACATCATTGTGTGGAGATAGGCTTGTGAGCCCAGGTGGAGATAAATGAGCCAAGAGGACAACAGTCCAGAGGGCTAGAGTGACAGCCATGGAGATGGCTGAAGAGAGAGAGCTGTAAGATAGAGAAGATGTGTACCAGAGGGTAGAGGGTACACAGAAGAAAGAGAGAGCTGCATGGAGCAGGTATGTCAGAAGCGAGCTAAGAGATACTCATCTCAGCACATGCAGAAGTGCTGAGGCAAGACAAAGACAAGGTAAAGAAGATATAGTAAGAGCAAGATAGAGTTGAAGAGGAGCTCAAACCATAAAGAGAAAAAGAAATAAGGGTGTGTAAGGGTAAGTCCAGCAGCTGAAGATAGCCAAAAATCAACATGTGCACAGTTCCTGCATGCATAAGTATCACTTGCCTACTGTCCTAAATGAACAATCTTCCTCATGGACATCACCTGCAGTCTCTAAGCACCAGTTTACTGGCTGTTGAATAGTAGCAAGACTGGCAGTCTTAAACCCTGGCCTTGTCAACTTTGCAATCTAGGGATCCTCCTACACTGTGCTTGATTGAGCTCATAAGAAACCTAAGCTTCACACCTCTCAGAACTAAGTCTAAGATCTCCAAGTCACTAAGCATTGCCAAAGACATCTGTGAGGCTGACACTAGGCAGCAAGGTCACACAAGAGCACAAGGAAAAAAGGACAAAGGGAATTTGATAGTATTCCAAGACTAACATTCTGTATGGTGGATATCTCAGATGTACTAAGCTAAAGGATGCATGCTAGGAGAGTACAGTATATATAGTAATGAGTCATGCACACAGACCAGGTGCAGTACACTAGGGCAGTAGGTATGAGAAAGATGCACAGCATCCATGAGAGAACAAGTCATAAGTAAGTAGTAAGTGGGCTGATGAGTAATTGTAAGTAGATGATGGATTGGGCCACTTTCCAAGATAAGATACTGAAAGATCTGGATTAGATCAGATCAATATATCTTTGAGATATAATCAGATCTTGAGTGATATGCATGTAAAATGAAAGAGAAAAATAGTAGAAAATATAGGAAAAATAGAGCATTCTGACAACATCCTACATGTTGTCACCCTAGATCCTCATATAATCATTGGAGCTATTGTTCTCATTATATCTCATCAATCCCACTCCTTATCATCATCAGATCAATATCAATTATCATGTTACCAGGAGTATTGAACTCTTGAATCTCTAAGACCATCCAATAGGCCACTCCTAGCACAAGCATTCTGGTGGACATCTGGCATGTACACCTTGGCAACCTGTCACCTTGTGTTGTATCCTCCATACTTCCACATCATGTACTTGGCTTCTTACAGGATGGGTCTGTAGCCTCCTCTACATGTGATGGCTGCTCTCTTGGAAAACTTCATTGGTCCCCCTTCTTCCCATCCTCCTTGCATGCCACATCTACACTGGAGCTTGTCCATTCAGATCTTGTTGGCCCAGTGCACACACTGTCCATTTCTGGCAATGGCTATTTTGTGACCTTCCTCAACAATTATTCAGGTTTTGGAGTGGTATACCCCCTGCATCACAAGGATTAGCTTACTGCCACTTTCTCTCATTATCTTGCTTTGGTGGAGAATCAGGTTGGCACTTGCATGAAGACACTTTGCAGTGATCATGGTGGTGGATACACCACCAGTGTCCTTGGTTCTATACCCAAGGCCAAAGGGATCTTGCACCAGTTCATGGTCCCTTACACCCCTCAACAGAATGGCCATGCTGAGCACTGGAACTGGACCCTACTGGACCACCTTCTCTATCTCCTCCATGGTGTGGGCCTTTCTGCAGGCTTCTTGGAATTGGCTTTGTGCACTGCCATTCATAACAATCAGGGTGAGCCCAAGGGGTGGTGTGGGCAATGACAGTGACAATGAAGGTGAGTACATGTTTTGAGGCAATCATACAATACCATCATATCTAATGTCCCCCCACTGGAGCTCAGGCACCTGTTCTTGTGGGCTCAAGAACAAGTAGCAGATCAGTATGAATGGGATGGGACATGTATTTCCAAGACCCTGTGTTCACTCACAGCTTGTCTGCCCCCATTACTGACTTCAGGTCTGCAGCAGTGGTGCAAGAAGAGCTGGTGGGCAGGGCCTCTGACAACCACATTGTCCCTCCACTGTTGCATCTGCTAGCATGCCTGCATATGTATATCAAATGTGACAGTTGGCATGTCACACCAGTAGTACCAGTGTTTCCTATTCCCCCTGCAGATGGTCAAGGGGAGGTTAGGATAGAGGGTATAGAGGACAGAGATGAATATGAGGATCTTGGTCTTTGATACTTCTAGCCAGTGCTGCAGGACCACTGTTATGAGGCACTTGCTTAGGCACCTTGTAACAGGTTTCTTTTCCCTTTCTCTTTGTCTTTCTTTATTCTTACTTACTAGTAAAGTGTAGTATTATTTACTACAGCTGTGAGCTTAACTTAGTAAGGACTCATCTTTCCCTTATAGTACTTTAGTATTTACATACTAGAGTGTGAGCTTAGCTCCAAGTACTATAAGGCACTTATCTTCCTTTTTCTTTATTTCTTTATTTACATTTACTTGCTATGGACTATTACTAAACAATTAGCAAGGACTCATCCCAATTTGTCTTTAGTTATCTTTGTTTATCTCTCATTTCACTTGCACTTGTGGCTACTTACTTGTAATTTATCATGGATGCAACTCAGTCACATGATCTTGTTGATTGCTGCACAATCATCGTTGATCTGTGAACTTTAACTACTTGTAATATCTTCAGGACTCTCATTTTATATAAGTAGTTGAAAGACTGGGGGTCTTAAACCCAAGTCTTATCAACAGGATAGTGATAAGGATGATACCACCAATGACTAAATGAGGATCCAGGGTGACAAGTTTAAGGTGTCTTAGCAACACTTTAGAGTGACTTAGAGATCATAGACTTAGTTTTTAGGGTTTAAATAAGTTTGAGAGCAAGTTTAGGTCAAGCACAGTATAGGAGAATCCCTAGATTGTAAAATTGACAAGACTGGGGTTTGAGACTGCCAGGCTTGTGACTACTTATACTAAAGGGATGCCCTAAGTATAGTACAAGTGAACAAGGTTTAATGATTGTGCAGCAATAAATGTGATCATGTGACTAAGGATGCATCCATAGTAAACTCCTAGCAAGTAGCCACAAGTGTGAAATGAATGAGAGATAAACAAGGGTATATAAAGATGAGTCAAGGCAAGTCCTTGCTAATTTCATAGTAATAGTCCTTCTCAAGTAATTGTTTAAAGAAAGAGAAAAAGAAAGGGAAAAAGAAAGAGATGATAAGACACTTTACAGTACTTGGAGTAAAACTCACAGCTCAGTATGTAAATACTGTAGTACTATAAAGGCAAATTTGATAGAGTCCTTACTATAGATATGCACTAGTAAAACTAGATCTATAGTAAGTAAAAAAAGGAAATAAAATAAAATAAAATAAAAAGTCCATTATGAGGTGCCAAAGTGTGAGGCCAATGGAAGTTGAAGCCAAACAACAACTAAAACAATAGAAAAGGATGATTGCACTTTGACTAGCAGATATCCCAGATGATCTGAACTGGAGAATGTTGCTAGGAGTCCTACAGTATATATAGTACAGTACTTTATGGCAGGTTGATGAACTAGCAAAGGCTGCACAGTCAAGCTATAGATGGAAACCAATCATAAAGAGGCTGACTGATGTCTGCAGTAGATGTGGGAATGATTGGTGATACTCCACAGCAAGTGTGAGAGAGCTGAGTGAGTATCTGCAGTAAGAGTGAGAAAATGAGTCATAAGTAATTCATAACTGGGCTGATTGGAGATTGGATGATATATGTATCATCAGCTGATGAATCTTAAAATAGTAAGTACAAGACTGAATAGATTGCTTCACTAAATCAAAAGTGATAAGAGGATCAGTGACAATATAAATGCAGGAAAAAGAAGAGAAAAATCAGGAGAATAAAATGTGACATGACACAAAGCAAGTGCCTTGTAACACTTCCCTTGTTCTTCTTTGCTACTGTACTCTAGCTTATTGTTCTTCATACTACATAAGCTACTCTACATATGCATTCCCACTTCAGCATTCTTTCTATCACTGAAGTGAGCACTATTTTATTTATTCCCTCATCTCTTTCTAACCATGCCATCTCAGTACATTGTGCACATCTGTTGCACTACACTCTGCTATCTTCTGTGCACTCTCACTATCAGCTCTCCTCAGTCACAGATGCTCTATCAATAGCTTTGCAAGCTATACTTTCCTCCCTCAGGTGTCACATATGTCAGGCTGCCTCTTATTCTCTTGATTTTCCTTTATATTTTCCCTATTTTCCTTACATTTATATCATTACAGATCTTCTTATTGCTCATGATCTAGTGAAGCAATCCTTTCAGTCTTACCTTTATCTTATTAGGATTCATTAGCTGATGATGCATCTGTCATCCAATTTCCAATCAGCCAGATTACAAAGTAGTTATGACTCATTTACTGTGGATGCTCACTCAGCCCTCTCACACTCACTGCAGAGTATCACCAATCATTCCCACACCTACTGTGGGCAGCAGTCAGCCTCTTTATGATTGGTTTCCATCTATAGCTTTACTGTATGGCCTTTGCTAGTCCATTGACCTACCCTAGAGTACTATACTATATATACTATATGACTCCTAGCAACATTCCCCAGTTCTGATCATCTACAATATCCACTAGGTACAGTAGTGTCTATCCTTTCTACTCTTACTTACTGATATATCTGGGATATTCACTAGTCTCAGTGCAATCATCCTTGTTTTGCTTTAGTTGTTTCAGTTGTTTGGCTTGACCACCATTAGCCTCACAACATACATGGGTCACAGGTTCAGTATGTTGCCCTACCTGCCCTGCTCTCCATCCCCATTGTCTGGGGTATGCTGAGCATCTTCTATGTCTTGGGCTTCATACTTCAACACTATAAGAACTGTTAAACTTTCTCATGCTACTATACTGTGCCACACTTACAGCCACTACTTACACATGGTCTGTGCACACTACTTACCAGTATATAAGCAACTGTCTTGTACTTGTCTTAATAACACTTCTGATGTTCTCTTCTCCTCACTTGGGCATGGCTCTGAGCACCAGTTTACTGGTTGTTCTAACTCTCTCCTCATTTATCCTTGTCCCTCTCTTGCTTGCCCTTGCAGTGATGAGCCCCAACCCCAACTTCATGGGAGCTCATCAAGAACAAGGAGGGTTACTGAACAGAATACAATAAAAGGGAGAATATAACAAGAGCTGAAGGACAATGGGGGAATGAAGACAATAATGTGGTTAGGACAATAGATGTTATTGTGAGTGAATCCATTGTTCTGAAAACAAAATAAATGAGGGAGGGTAAAAGAAAAAGTGACCATGATGTTGTTATGACACCAGAGACTCAGCAGGGAATCAACACCCCCTGTTGCTGGGGCAACAGGGAGTGAGGAATTCATGATGAAGGGTTGATGAGACCCAAGGATGAGTGATGATGCATGAAAGTGTAAAATGGAAGAGGCTTGGTGAGTGTGTCAGTGGTGATGTCATCAGATGTGAGGTAAGAGAAGGGGTTGTCCTTGTCTTATGCACACTGATGAATGTGGTGGTAGCATGTATCAATGTACTTGGTCCTTCTTCCTGTGATAGGTGTTGAAGTGTGCAATTGCCAATAATATGAAAAATATTGACTTGGCTTGGGTTTAAACCAAGGACCTCCCTTACTCCAGGTGGGTGCTATAACAACTGAGCTACCAGGTCTTGGTGCTGTTAATATGATGTGAAGCTGTACTACAGCTAGTTCCTGTCTAGAGAATTGGCTACTTTGAGCCAAGAGATATACAGGGGAGTTTAGCTCATAAGCAGATGGTTGGGTATTTGGCCTTCATCTTCAACAATAGCATTGCTTGCAATGTTGACTGATCACTTGTTATTTCCATTGAGAGTGATGGGAGCATTGGAGGGAAAACTGATCTCACCAGGGAATTGGCAATACCAAGCCACTGAGTGGCAGCCTAGGAGAGTGTGATATACTCAGTGTGGAAATATGGGCAGGCAGTGGAATGGAGCATAAATCATTTGATGATAGATATAGACCTCTAGGCCAACAACAAGGAAGAAGACCCAGAGGGACACAAGTCTGGGGTATCAACATCTTATGGGAGAGAGAGACAAGTGTGTACAGAAAGATAGAGGTGCACAAGAGAGGAGAATGACTCAGCAAGATGCTAGAAGAGCTAAGTGATGAGGATAGTACCTTATGGGAGAGAGAGACAAGTGTATACAGAAAGATAGAGGTACACAAGAGAAGTGTGAGGCTGATGCTAGATCAAGCTGAACAACTGAGGAAGACTAAAACAAATGAGGACAATCATGCTTAAGCTAGTGGATATCCCAGATATATAATCAGCTAAGTGGAAGAGAGAGAGAAGACACTTCTGTACCTAGCAGATATCCCAGATGATCAGAACTGGGGAAATATCACTAGGAGTTGCATAGTATATATAGTACTATACTCTAGGGCAGGTCAATGGACTAGCAAAGGCTGCACAGTAAGGCTATAGATAGTAACCAATCAGAAAGATGATGACTGATGTCCACAGTAGGTGTGGGAACAATTAGTGATACTCCACAGCAAGTGTGAGACAGCTGAGTGAGCATCTGCAGTAGTCATGAGTCATGACTACTTCATAACCAGGCCGATTGGAGATCAGATGACATACACACCATCAGCCAATAAAGATGAACAGGAGGAATGCATGACCATAGGAATTACTTCAATATATCAGGAGCAATTGTGAAATCTGTAATGATAGAGACATAGGAAAAATAGGAAAAATATAGAGAAAAATAGAGAGAATAAAAGGTGGCCTGACAAGAAGAGAGCAACTGAGCAGCAACAGGTACATGTCAGAGGAGAGAGAGAATAGCACACAAGTGAAACCTACCTCAGCAAGATGCTAGAAGTGCTGAGGCAGTAGTGTGATGTAGGGGAAAAGATATAGAGCTATGATAAAGTGAAGGAGAAGCTCTAACTGTCAGAGCAAGGGAACCTCCAAATGGAGAAGAATGTGGATGAAGTAAATAAATCCATGTGATATATCACCAGATACAACAGGTACCCAGTGAATGCAAGATAAGATGAGATGCAAAGGATAAATGTACTTAGTATGTAAATAGTATGTCCAGCATCCTGGGGTAGAGAAAAGCTGACACTCAGCTTCAGAGGACAAAGAAATAACATGTTGTTTCTTTGATGACCAGGAGATGACTGCATGAGCAAGGAAGAAGGTGTGTGTGCCTGTGGACTTGTGACCATCTTGGTCTTCTGCCCAGTCTAAATCAGAGTGGCCATAGAGGCCTAAGTTTGGCATGCCATTGTAGCACAGACACAGGTGAGAGGTGCCTTGGGGGTACCTGAGGATGTAGTGCACTGTGTGGAGGTGGTCATCTGATGGATTTGCACTGTACTGAGTGAGGTGAGAGATGGTGTAAGCAATGTCAGGATGTGATATGATCATGGCATAGAGTAGGGAGCTGATGAGTTGTTGGTACAGCATTCTGAGAGATTGTGATGCCATTTGATCAGGCTTGACCAGGTGGAGTGAGGACAGAAGGAGTGTGAGTGGGGTTTGATTCTGCATGGCTAAACAATGATAGGATATCCTTGATGTAGGATTCTTGATCAATCTCCAGGACATGATTGGAGTGATCTTGAGTGATGTGGAGTCCTAAATACAAGTGGGTCTCACCCAATTCAGTCATGTCAAAGGACTTGGATAGGGAAAATTTGAGTGAGATAATGATGGTGAGGCTCCAGGAGTTGTCAGAGCTGCACAGTTGTATAGTAAATGTTAACCAATAGCTAAAGACCCTCATAGGTCAATGAGTAAAGTCCACAGTAAGTGTGAGAGAAATTGGTGATACCCTGCAGCAATCATGAGAAAGCTGAGTGAGCATCCACAGTCTGGGTGGGACAAGAGTCATAAGTACTTCATAACTGGGCCAATTGAAGATCAAATGACATATGCATCATCAGCCATAGAATCTGAACAGAATAAAATAAATACCAAATAGATCACTTCACTAGATCAAGAGTGATGAGAGGATCTGTGACAAGATAAATATAAGGAAAATATATAGAAAAATGAGGAGAATAAAATGTGGCCTGACATTTGGTGTAGCTGACACTATGAGTTTGTGCAAAGCCTTTGGCAACAAGGTGAGCATGAAAATTGCCATCAGCTTTGTGTTTGAACACCCACTTGTTCTTGTTGATATGTGATACTCTTTGCACCAGCACCCACACCCCACACTTACTTTACATAAGCATATCTGTGTGCTGGTTCTCATAGTATATAGGTACTGTAAAAGGGACATAGATTGTCAGTTAGTTTTTTGCCTTCTCCCTTATCATGGACAGCATGCCAACCCTTCTTTACATATATTCAGCTGTTCTGTTGTGTGCTTTCTTCCTTCTCAGGCCTCTGCCCACTCTGTACCCACTGAACCCCTTTCATCCTCCTTGAATGGAGTGACCTGGCCTTTGGCAACCACTGTGTGATCTTCATGTGCTAAGAGTTCTGGACAACCTTTTGGCCAGAGGGGGAATCCACTAGGTCCCAGATGCCAGTGGAGGCCATCATGTCAAGTCCATATTGACAAGTGGTCTTCCATTCATCAGCATCTTCAGATGCAAGTGCTTCTGACAGTATGAAGGGGTCATGAGACACCACCTGTGAGAGAAGGGTAGACAGGGAAGGACCAGCCCCAGGAGTGGCAAATAGGGTATCATCAGGGTTGTCAGCCACAATTGAAGTGAAGGGGTGAGATCTCCATAGACACTGTCTGTTGTGACTGAGTGAATGCATGTGAAGAAGACATTTTCCTTCAGAGCAAAGACCATGAGGGACAGAAAATGGTGATGATGAGATACATGTTTTGACAATGCAACAGGGTGAGGACAGAGAGGGAGCTTGTTACGAGGCACTTGCTTTGGCACCTCGTAACGGTTTCTTTTTTTCTTTTTCTTTTATTTTTTATCTTACTTACTAAGTAAAGTGTAGTATTATTACTACAAGTGTGAGCTTAGCTCCACTTTACTTAGTAAGGACTTATGATCTCCTCTTATCTTTTATAGTACTTAAGTATTTACATACTTAAGTGTGAGCATAGCTCCAAGTACTATATTAGACTTATTTTCCTTTTTTATCCTTCTTTATTTATTATAACATTTACTTGCTAAGGACTATTATTATACAATTAGCAAGGACTTTCCTTTCTCGTTCTTATTTACCTTTGTTTTTCTCAAGTTCACTTCGCGTTTGTGGCTGAGCCACTTATATCACATGAACAGTTACTTACTGCGCCTTACTGCGCTTTACTGCGTAACTATACTATAATTAGATCACTAGTCTTGTATAAATAGTTGACAAACTGGCGGTCTTAAACCCCAGTCTTGTCAACCTCGCAATCTAGGGAATCTCCTTACATTTGCGCTTGATCTAAGCTCATCAACCACTCGCTTCCTTCTTAAAACTAAGTCTAAGAACTCTAAAAGCTATCAAGACATCTTATACTAAGTCAACCTGGATCCTCAAATCGTTATTGGTGGAATCATCCTCGTAACTATCTCGTTAATCCCACTCTTCATCGTCATTCGGAATCTCTATTACGTTCATCAAACCAACATTCAAACCTTGGTTACCAGGAGTAACATATTAGACCTTCCCTAAAGACCGTCCATTAGGCCGCTCCTAGCAGAGCTCTTCTCCATAATATGCCAGATACTTCAAGTATGTTTTGAGGTACTCAAGGAGGATAATGTTGAGGGTAGTCATGGTGAGAAAGAGGCTGAAGGTGAGGTGGTGTGAGAGAGTACACAAATGTGTGTAGAGAGAGCACACAGAGTCTTCAGTGAGAGGAAGAAAACTCATGTTTAGATAATAACTGTACCTGAAGGTGAGGTGGCACAAGAGAGTAGATGAATGTGTGTAGAGTGAGAGCACAGAGCCCTAAGGTAAGTATAGTTGTGGGAAGGGGGAAGGGAAGAAAGCTGAAGTAAGAGAGCATATGAAAGGAAGTATATATATGAGTGAAATAGAGTTTGAGTAAATGATGTATGGTTCAAACTGAGTAGAACAATATGATGAAAGTGGAACAAGGGAGTGACATATAGAGTGACATGTGAAGATGAGTAACACAGATGGTGCAAGTTGACAGAATTTGAGTCACAAGTGCTAATAATAGGTGAAAGGAAAAGGAAAAAGAAAGTAATCATGGTGATGGCTGTGTTACTAAAGATGAGGCAGATAATCAACACTGTCATCAAACCAAGCAGGGTGAACTGCCATGCAATGGGGGCAGACAACTGGTTATTGGTGTCAAAGAGTTTCATCCCAGTCACAGTAGCCACAGGATGGGTGTCAGGATAGTCAGGAACAAACCATCAAGGAAGGGAAGGTGGTGGTGGGTCTCAGCAAGTGAAAAGAGCATGAGTACACTGAGGAGCAGCAGCAGTTGAAGAAGGAGTGGCTGGAGGAGTAAGTGGAGTGATTGGGAGTCCAGGAGAGGACAGAGGTGAGTCCTCAGGTGAGGAAGATGAGTAGTCTGAGGAGGGGGAGGAATCATCATCAGGAAGTGTGATCACATAGGCAGGTAGAGACAAAGAGATCAGATAAAGCCACTGCTGGTTGGTGAGGAGGACCATCCTAAGGAGTGAGAGGGCAATGAGAGAAGATAGTTTTGTTGAAGGTGTACCATTGTGAGGCTGATGCTAGTCAGGCTGAACAACCACCTAAAATAGAAGAAACCTAGGATGAGGAGACATCCCAGATGTATTAGCATATATTACAAGACAAAGAAGAGGGCTAGTGCTAAGAGCGGCCTATTGGACAGTCTTAGGGAAGGTCTAAAATATTACTCCTGGTAACTAAGGTTTGGATATGAGCTTGATGAACGTAATAGAGGTTCCTGATGATGATGAAGAGTGGGATTAACGATATGGTTATGAGGATGATTCCACCAATAACGATATGAAGATCCAGAGTGACAAGTGTAAGATGTCTTAGCGACGTTTAGTGACTTAGAGTTCTTAGACTTAGTTCTGAGAGAGTGGAGCGAGATTGTAATGAGCTTAGGTCAAGCGCAGTATAAGGAGAATCCCTAGATTGCAAAGTTGACAAGACTGGGGTTTTAAGACCGCCAGTCTGTCAACTATTTATATAAAACTAGCGATCTAACTATAGTAAAGTTGTGCAGTATTGCACAGTAAGTAATCGATAATGCGCAGTAATGTGCAGTAAGTACGCGTCCATGTGATATAAGTGGCTCAGCCACAAATGCAAAATGAACATGAGATAAACAGGAGTAGATAAAGACGAGAAAAGGGAGTCCTTGCTAATTGTATAGTAATAGTCCTTAGCAAGTAAATGTTATAATAAATAAAAGAAAGATAAAAGAGAAAAAGATAAGTCTAATATAGTACTTGGAGCTATGCTCACACTTAAGTATGTAAATACTTAAGTACTATAAAAGAGAAAGGAAATATAAGTCCTTACTAAGTAAAGTGGAGCTAAGCTCACACTTGTAGTACTAATACTACACTTTACTATAGTAAGTAAAATAAAAGAAGAAAGAAAAAAAGAAAAAAGAAATGTGTTACGAGGTGCCAAAGCAAGTGCCTCATAACAGCTAGTACTTTACCTAGCAGATATCTCAGATGAACAAGGATGAGGATTATCACTAGGGAGACTACAGTATGTATAGTATTGTACTTCAGGGGAGGCATATAGAAAGAATATAGCCATGCAGTTAAAGAGAAAAAGAGAACCAATAGCTAATAACCCTCTGGCCTGTGCATGGAAGGGTATGGAATAACCAAGAATGATGAATGAGTGGATGCACAGCAAGTGTGAGAGAAGGGAATCATAACTTTCTTATAAGTTGACTGATTGAAGATCAGACAACATATGTGTCATCAGCTGGTAGTCAATGGTAAGACAAGAGTAAATATTATAATATTGCCACACTAGATCAGATGTGATAGGATAATATAAATGTAAGTAAAATATGAAGAATTTAGAGAAAAACCAAAAGGAAAAGATGCAGCCTGAAAATCACAACTGAAGATGATTGTGTGAGTTGTTTTGTCCAAAAAGTAATAACCCTTAGAATTAGTTTCATAACTGACAAATACCATGAGACATGATTTGGGATCAAGTTTGGAATATTTGTTGGGAGGAGTGTGTATGTACACAAGATATCTGAAGACTCTGAGATAGGCAACATATGGGATATGCTCAGAT
The DNA here is from genome assembly GCA_003314395.1 of Albatrellus ellisii. Taxonomy (NCBI): domain Eukaryota; kingdom Fungi; phylum Basidiomycota; class Agaricomycetes; order Russulales; family Albatrellaceae; genus Albatrellus; species Albatrellus ellisii. Next base: position 39,545 of record QLPN01001349.1, read on the forward strand.
GATAAGATGGCATAAGTGTGAGGCACACACTAAGGCAGTGAGGTCACAGCTGAAAAGAAGGGGGATTGGTAATGGATAGAGACAATACACCTTAAGAAGAGTCATGCTGTATAGCAGATATCTCAGATGTATAAAGCTAAAGAACTATCTACTACATAAGACTCCTTATATACTATAGAGATTGGTGCACAGACCATGTGCTGTCACTATAGGGTAGGCATATGTAGCTAAGATGTGCAGCATCTGTGAGAAGTATCAGTAAGCAATGTGCAGCATTGCTGTGCATCAGTAAGTGTCTGTGAGAAATGTAGTCATAAATGTACAGTAAGTGGCCCAATGACTAAATGAGTATGAATCATAGATAATCACGATAAGATCTACTGATGATCTGATAATATGAGATAAGATATCTCTAGTAGATCTTGAGTGATAAGGATAAAAGAAATTGTAAAATGAAAAGAAAAATAAGTATGTTCTGACAATAAGGAGTCTTCCACCCAGGACACAAGATGCAGTTCCAGTGTTCTGCATGACCATTTTGTTGAGGAGAGCATGGCATAGTACAGTTGTGTTCAATTCCAAGAGATCTAAGGCAAGTTTGAAGTACCTGTGCCATGTACTCACCACCTTTGTCATAGTGAAATACTTTTGAGCATGACCAGAGTGGTTTTGAGGCCAGGCCAGGAACATCTTAAAGGTGTCTGCTAAGAGTGGCCTATTGGATGGTCTTAGGGAAGATCTGTAACAATACTCCTGGTAATGAGGGAGTGGATACACACTTGATATGTGTAATAGATGTTCCTAGTGACAATGAAGATTGGGATCAACAAGATAGTGATGAGGATGATTCCACCAATGACTATACAAGGATCCAGAGTGATGAGTGTAGGATGTCTTTAGCAATGCTTAGAGTGACTTAGAGATCTTAGACTTAGTTCTTAGAGAATGAAGTGAGTTTGTAGCAAGCTTAGGCCAAGCACAGTATAGGAGAATTGTCAGGCCGCTATTATTTTCCCTATTTTTCTCTTCATTTTCCTCTATTTTTCTTATGTCCCTACTGTCATAGATCTTACAATCACTCCTGATCCATCAAAGCAATTCCCACGGTCATGCATTCCATCTCTTCATCTTTATTGGCCAATGATGCATATGTCATCTGATCTCTGATTGGCCTGTTGTATCTTTAGTTATGATTCATTTTCTCACCCTTACTGTGCATGCTCACCAATTCCTCTCACACCTGCTGCTGTTATGAGGCACTTGCTTTGGCACCTCGTAATGGGTTTTCTTTTCTTTTTCTTTTTCTTTTGTCTTTTATCCTACTTACTAGTAAAGTGTAGTATTATTACTACAAGTGTGAGCTTAGCTCCACTTTACTTAGTAAGGACTTATCTTTTCTTTTTCTCTTTTATAGTACTTAAGTATTTACATACTTAAGTGTGAGCATAGCTCCAGGTACTATATTAGACTTATCTTTTTTCTCTATATCTCTTTTATTTATTATTAACATTTACTTGCTAAGGACTATTACTATACAATTAGCAAGGACTCTCTTTTGTCATTCTTATTTACCTTTGTTTATCTCTAGTTCATTTCGTGCTTGTGGCTAGACCACTTAGATCACATGGACGCGTACTTACTGCGCTTTACTGCGCACTTTTGGTTACTCACTGCGCATTACTGCGTAACTTTACTATACTTAGATCTTTAGTTTTGTATAAGTAGTTGACAAACTGGCGGTCTTAAACCCCAGTCTTGTCAACTTCGCAATCTAGGGATTCTCCTTATACTGCGCTTGATCTAAGCTCGTTAATCACTCGCTTCACTCTCTCTTAACTAAGTCTAAGAACTCTAAAAGCTATTAAGACACCTTACACTAAGTCAACACTGGATCTTCGTATCATTATCGGTGGAATCATCCTCGTAACTATATCGTTAATCCCACTCTTCATCGTCATTTGGAACCTCTATTACGTTCATCAAGTCAATATCCGAACCTTGGTTACCAGGAGTAACATTTTAGACCTTCCCTAAGACCGTCCAATAGGCCGCTCTTAGCAGCTGCAGAGTATCACCAATCACTCTCACAGTTGCTGCAGAACCTCAGTCAGCACTGATGCATCTCATCTATTATTAGATATGACATCATTACTATACTTTCTCATTCTCTGGCCCTATACTGTACTGCATGGTCTGTGCACACTCTAGGGTACTATATATACATAGGACTCCTAGTGGCTTATTCTCCAGTTCTGATCATCTGGGATATCTGCTAGGTACAAGTATTCTTCTCTCTTCTCTTTTACTATATATATTAATATATCTGGGATATCCACTAGTTGAAGTGCGATTGTCCTATTCTTTGCTTTAGCCCTTTTTTTCAGTTGTTTGGCTTCAATGTAGTGTTGGCCCCACAATTGATCAGAACTCCCTCCCCTGCCACACCTTTCCCCTTCCCCCCTTTCCTGCAGACAGGTGTTTTCACCTCCAATTCATCTGCCACCCTTTTTACACCATAGGCTTCATTCACAAACCCCAACATGAACAAGACTGTTTCTACCATGCCCAGCTTTTCCCTTGCCCTCCTCTCACTCATTGCCATCACTGCAAGTGGCAAAAACACAAGAGTGAGTGTACTTGTAGCTTGTGGACTAAAGTATACATCCCCTGCTCACCTGCCTCTACTCTCCAACTTGTTGTTGGATCTTACAGTGTTCACCCCATACACATCCACCTCTCACCCAGCGACCTCCTCCACAGTGCACACATGGTGGACACTCAGAGTAGAGAGATTGATACACAATCATGGATGTTCTGGGAGGAGCACTTTTGATCAGACGATCCCTGGGAGCTTGGTGGGTCTTCTGACAGCTCAGGGACCACCCATCCCTTCTACATGCTGCCATCATCCCCTCCACACTCGCTCTAGAACAGAGTGTCTTTTAGATGAAGGTCTAAATGTTAACTTTTACTCACTCCTCCTCATCACCCACCCCTCCACCACCCATTTACATCTTCATCATCACCTTCTTGCTTGGCATGCATGCATCATTATACAACGTCAAAGCAAACCTTCAACAAACTACAAACACTTCCCTCTTTGAATCTTTCCCAATCCAAGATCAGAACGTTGGAGGAATCAAGATAGGAGATACCACATTAAGTATCCTCCTACCCTCTTCAGAGAATTGTTGTACCAATACTACAATGATCCTTCTCTCATTCCTCCTCCTGTCCTGTTAGAATTAGGAGCTAACCCTGATCATGCCTTCCACATCAATCCCCACCATCACTTCGCATCCTACATCACAGGGGGTCCTGCAATGTCTACATATTAGAGTAGACATATCATTCTTCAAGATCTTTGTTGTTTTCATATTCGTTTGCCTCATCATCTGCACATTTTATTGAAGAAAATATAGTGCTTCTTTTGTATGACCAAGCATGCCATCAACTTGACATCGCTCAATTACAGAAGCACAGGAACCCTTATAGAAATCATCAGACAAGTCATTGGTCAATCTGTCACAAGACAATCAGTGGAATGCCTGGAGCAGGAGACAGCCATCTCCTCCACAACACAGAGAAGACAGTGAAGAACCAGAATCTCACTCAAGGAATTGATTTGTGAGTTTAGCAGATCAAGAACCATCTTCTTCCCAATGCTTAGAATCTGAAATAGAGAGTCTTGGTACAGCCTTAGCAGTGACTCTTCAAACACCATCTGCAGCATTTATTCCTATGGATCAGAAGCACAATCAACTGAGTTTTGGGGAGATGATGAAGATAATTGAGAGTCAGCAGAAGCTGTTAGCACAGCAACAGGAAGCAATGATGAACCTGATGAACCATCTAGTGTCAGGAGAAGGAGGTTTTTCTTCTGGGCTAGGAACAGGCCTCCCACCCCGGGTCCACCTCCCCAAGGTTTGCATTGCAGAACCAACTCCCTTTGATGGTGACAAAAAGAAGTTCCAATCTTATTTGGATCAAATTTATCTTGTCCTTTGCACTCACCCAGAATACAAAGATGAAGACAAGGTAACCATTGTATTGTCATACATCAAAGGAGGATATGTGGAAGAATGGAAGAAAGGGGTTCTATGAGATATTGAAGCTCACAGAGTAGAACCACACAAATATGAAGAGCTGTTCAAAAACTTTGATGAACTCCTAACAATGATGAAGATAACTTTTGGAGATCATAATGAAGAACAGACAGCACAGCAGAAACTGACCACTATCTCACAGGGAAGTCATCATATAGAGGAATACATCACTGAATTCCTCTTATACAAAACAGCATCTGGATATAATGATGGTGCACTATGCACATTGTTTAAGAAAGGGATGAATTGTCCCCTTCTCCAGTCTTGTTATGTAGAGACACCTCTCCCTCATGATTTAGAAGGATGGGTCAGAAGAGCCAGAGTTAGGGTGTATGCATATCAAGATATGCAAAACTTTGAATCAACATGGGGAAGAAGACAAACACAGGGACAGCAGCAGCAGTACAGAAGACAGCAACAGGGGCAACAGTGCAATTTCACCCCTCATCAATTCACCTCAACAGCTGCACCTGCTGGAGAGCCCATGGATGTTGACAGGGCCAGAGGACCACACCATCATCTATGTTTCAACTGCAGCAAAGAAGGACATTTCACTAGAGAATGTCCTGAGCCAAGGTGCCCACAAGGGCAACAACAACAGCAAAGGGGGAATGTGAGGACCCTTCAGGAAATGCATGTGCTGAATGAAGCAGACTTCTTGGTGGAGATGCAGAAGGAGTTTCAGGCACATGGTCTTAGATCGAATGATCTGAATGGCTCAAAGAGTGGAGCACAGCAGTCAGGTTTTGGGTTGGATGGGAACTGAGCATGAGTTCACCATCCTATAATAGGTTTTCCGTGCTTCAGACTGATGATACAGATGTAGATTGTCTCAATGCTTGTACACATATTTATTTAACATGCATTGTTCCATCTTGTTCTCAGTCTGAAGTGAAGCCACAAGTGCAGCAAGTTACTCCTCTTGTTGAGAAAAGGGAATACATTCAAAGAGCAATATTCAATGTCACCAGTTTCCCTGAAATGAAACTCAAAATCAAAACAGTGGATACTGGAGCTATTTTGGAAGTTGATGCCCTTCTCGATTCAGGTGCTATAGGGCTATACATTGACAAAGAATTTGTCAAGAAAAACAACTTAAACACAAAAAAAGTTGGCAAAACCTATTCTTGTCTACAATGTTGATGGATCACTCAATCAAGGAGGGTCTATTGAAGAAATGATTGATTTCATTATGACTATTGGTGGCCATACTGAACATGCTGCTTTTACAGTTTGCAATTTAGGTAAAAAGAATGTCCTAGTTGGTGAATCATGGTTGAAAATCCATAACCCTGAAATCAATTGGCTACAGGGAAAAATACATTTCACCTGATGCCCATGCAGATGTAAAGTATGTCTCAAGGCTGACAGGCAAGTCTGGAAGTCAAACAAAAAATTGATGAAACAGCAAAACTGGACTATACATCAAGAAGCTGAAGAAAGGATTGCAGCTGAAGAAGAAGGAGATCAGATATTGATGGTCATGGTCGATCAAAAAGAAATGGAGGCATCAATCCAAAATATTAGCCAAGAGCTTGCCATTGAAGCAGAAAAGAAGAAGTTAAAGAAGAATTTTGAAGATATTGTACCCAAAGCTTATCACCATTTCAAATGGGTATTTGATAAAGAAGCTTTCAATTCTCTTCCTCCAAGACGTCCTTGGGATCATGCAATTGAACTTAAACCTGGTGCAAAACCATCTGCTGGTAAAGTCTACAATCTTTCCTTGGACAAACAGAAGCAATTGGAATTGTTCATAGAAGAAAATATGAAAAGTGGTCATATTCATCCTTCAAAATCTCCCATGGCATCACCCTTCTTCTTTATCAAAAAGAATTCTGGAGATCTTTGACCTGTTCAAGACTATCACAAGCTCAATGACATGATGATCAAGAACAGCTATCCACTTCCTCTTATTTCAGAATTGATTGATCATCTTTGTGGGGCACAATACTTTACCAAAATGGATGTCTGTTGGGGCTATAACAACATCAGAATCAAAGATGGTGATGAATGGAAAGCTGCTTTTGTCACTAACAAATGTTTATTTGAACCTTTGGTTATGTTCTTTGGTCTATGCAACAGCCCTGCCACATTCCAGACAATGATGAACCACTTGTTCCATGGTCTTATTTCACAAGGAGTTGTGGTGGTTTATATGGACAATATCTTGATTTTCACAGCAACATTAGAGGAACATCACAAGGTCACACAAGAAGTCCTTCAAATACTTGCTGACAATAAACTTTATCTCAAACCAGAGAAATGTGAGTTTGAACAGACATCTATCAACTTCCTGGGCCTGAAGATTTCTTTCGACAAGATTGCTATGGATCCAGTCAAGGTACAGGGTATCAAAGACTGGCCAATTCCACAAAACCTTCATGACATCCACTCATTTTTGGGTTTCTGCAACTTTTATCATCAATCTATTCTTGGGTTCTCCAATATTGCTAAACCTTTGAATGAACTTATGCAGAAGGATGTCAAGTGGCATTGGGGTGATGAACAGCAATTGACGTTCACTTGTTTACAAGATGCTGTCTGTTCTGAACCAGTATTAGTCTTTCCAGATGAGCAGTATCCATTCAGAGTCAAAGTGGATAGTTTTGGTTATGCTACTGGTGTGGTTCTTTCACAGCTTTGACAGGATAACAAGTGGCACCCTGTTGCTTATCTCAGTAAGGGTTTATCTCCTGCTGAGCATAACTATGACATATATGACAAAGAGATGTTGGCCATCATTTGTACTCTGGAAGCATGGTGTCATTATCTTGAAGGTTCCATTCACCCTGTTCAAGTCATCACTGACCACAATAACTTGGAATACTATGTGATGGCCCAGAAGCTCAACCATCATCAAGCTCATTGGTCTCTCTATTTGTCCAGATTTCAAATTGATATGGTCCACAAACTGGGTGCTACCAATGTTCACCCTGATCTCCTCTCGAGACGTTCAGACCATAAGAAGGGGGTAGAAGATGACAACAAAAACATCATCTTGCTCAAGCCAGAATTTTTCAAACACAAAATTTCCCTTGCAGCACTCAGCCCTCCTATCTTAAAAAGAATTATGGATGTGCAAAAAGAAGACCATGACTATATCGTTTGGGACAAGTTGGATGCAGACTTGAGGAAAACTGCAATGTTCACACAATGGAGTGAAGATGAAAAGAAGATGCTTTTCTATGATGGGAAACTTTATGTTCCAGAAACAATGTATGCCAAACTGATGAAAACCTGCCACAATTCACCACTTGCAGGACATCCAGGTTACAAGAAAACCTTGGAAATGGTTCAACAACATTTCTGGTTCACAAATATGGCATCATATGTGGAGAAATATGTTAAGGGATGTGATTTGTGTCAAAGGATGAAAACTTTCCCTACCAAACCACAAGGAGAGTTAACGCCTAATGAAATTCCCTCACATCCATGGCAGATCATCTCTACAGATCTTATTGTCAAATTACCTGAAAGTCAAGGCAATGATTCCATCCTCATGGTAGTGGATCATTTCACCAAAATGATTCATGCTATCCCAACAGTGGAGACAGTCACAGCAGAAGGAGTGGCATGCCTTATGTGAGGCCGACGTTTGCCAGCAAGGTCACACAATGTATAAGGAAAAGGATGAGAGCTAACAGAGGGATGAGATCACGCTTGTGCAAACGGATATCCCAGATGTATTCAGCTGAAGAGTAACTACGATACAGCTGAAGTATATATAGTAAAGAGAACCTGCGCACAGACCATGTATGTACTGTAGGGCAGGCGTATCATAAAGGAATGCGCAGCATTCCTGTGAACGATCAGTAAGTAACTTGCACAGCATCAGTAAGGATGTGCAGCATCTGTGAGAAGCTCTGTAAGCGACTGTGAGAATATGCGTCATATGTATATAGTAAGCAGGCTGATGACGAAATAGAAATGAGTCATATGTAATCGCAACAAGATCTACGTAATCTGATAAGATATCTTGTGTAGATCTTGTGCGATAAGGATGAAAGAAATTGTATAATTAAAAGAAAAATAAATGCGTCCTAACAAATACCCCCTCTTTTAGGGCAAGGCGACTCGATGAGCATATGCAATCCCTGTGGAACCGAACCCTTGTTTTCCTCGACTGGTATTATCCAATGATTTGACTTCAAAAACATCAGCGATAGAGATATGTTCGAGGATCAATTGAGCAATGCGATCTCCAACATTGATTTTGAAGTCTTCAGTGCCAAGATTTACAATGAGTATTTTCAAAATTCCCCTATAATCTGAATCGATGACACCCGCACCGATATGAATAGAATTCTTAACAGCCAAACCACTGCGAGGCGCAATACGGCCATAACAATGATCTGGTATAGCTAAGGCGATTTGGGTGTCAACCAATTTTTGACTATGTGAGGGAATAATGATTTCTTCGGCACTGTAGAGATCTAATCCAGCGGCATGCTCAGATCCTCGTGTGGGTAATTTGGCTGATTCGGAGAGTCGTTTGACTGGTATTGAGCATTTTTGAATAGTACGTATAGCAAGGGGGTATTTTAAATGGAATTCTTTGACCAGCTTTGGTACGTCTTTAAGAATATTCATAGCTGGTTCCCAGGAATTTTCGTCTTCTGGATAGTTTTTCCATTTGATAAGGTACTGAGTTTTCCCTTTATTTTTCCTGCTATTCAAAATCGTTTCAACTTCGTATTGCTCGATACCATCTTTGATAATTGGGGAGGAAGGGGCTTTCATGATTCGTTCCGGGATTTCATTTGGAGTATAAGGTAATAATTTTGCGACGTGGAAGACAGGGTGAATTTTCATAGACTTGGGTAATGTCAATTTATATGCATTATTTGACAATACTTGTTCGATTGGATAGGGTCCAAGTCGTTTATGATCCAATTTCTTTGTTGGTCTTCCTGTTTGAATATTTGTCGCATCTAACCAAACTTTATCTCCAATGACATACTTGGGTGTTGCTCCTCTGTGAGCGTCGTAATACTTCTTCATATCATCAGCCGCTTTCCTTAGTGCTGATTCTGCATCCTCTCTCGTTCTCTTCATTCCATCTACAAAATTTTCTACCGATTTGATAGAGGATGTCTTGCCCAATTCAAAACCCATACGAGGATTTTGTCCAGAGTTGATCATAAATGGAGAGTATTTTGTTGAGGCATTAACTCTGTTGTTGTAGCAAAATTCTGCCATTGGAAGCCAATTCATCCAATCCGACTGTCGATGGTCAATGAATATTCTGAGATATTGTTCGATTTCTTGGTTTATTCGTTCGGTTTGACCGTCGGTTTGAGGATGGTAGGCGGTAGATAAAGCAGTTTTTATGCCTAACAATCGATTTAACTCTCGCATCATTTTGGAAGCAAATTGTGGTCCCTGGTCTGATATGATCTTTTCAGGGAGTCCATGATGTTTCCAAATGTTGTCTCTGAACATCCTCGCTATCCCTTCTGCTGTTACATCTGATGTTGTCGGCATGATGTGAATCATTTTTGAGAACCGATCTACAACCACAAGTATTGAGTCGTATCCTTGGCTTTCAGGTAATTGCGTAATTAGATCCGTAGATATAATTTGCCATGGATTCGATGGTATTTCGTTTGGTGTTAGTTCGCCTTGTGGTTTTTTTGATATCGTCTTTGTTCTTTGGCAAATGTCACAACTTTTGACGTATTTCCCGATGTATGCAGCCATTCCTTTCCACCAAAATGTTCTTGACACCAACTCTAATGTCCTCCACTGTCCAGGATGTCCTGCGATTGGAGTGTCATGGCAATATTTCACGACTTCTGCTCTGCAACTATCAGGGACTAGGATTTTGTCTTTGAACGTGAGTAATCCTTTTTTATTCTGTCCCCATCCTGCTATTGTTGCTGTTTTGCATTCATCTGCTGATAATTCTGCCCACATTTTGACATCTCCGTCTTTCTCCTGTTCATCTGCAATCTTCTGAAGAAGTGGAATATTGTTCGCCAAGACTGCTTGTATGTGGTCTGCTTTGGTGAAAAATTCGGGTTTAAGCAGTATGACGTTTTCGTTGTCATGTTCCACCCCCTCTTTATGATCCGCTCATCTCGAGAGGAGATCTGGTTTGGCTGAGCTCTTTCCCGGTCTGTGGGAAAGGTGGATATTGAACCTAGAAAGAAATAGAGACCATCGAGCCTGGCGATGGTTCAATTTCTGGGCACTCATAAAGTACTCTAGGTTTTTGTGATCCATAAGGATCTGAACTGGACTATCTGTTCCTTCTAGATAGTGTCTCCATTGCTCCAGTGCGCGTATAACAGCTAACATCTCTTTGTCGTAGATGTCGTAATTTCTCTCTGCCGGTGATAACCCTTTGCTGATATACGCCACTGGGTGCCACTTTTCGTCGTCTCTCATCTGCGATAACACTGCTCCTGTAGCGTAGCCTGAACTGTCTGCTTCTATGAGATAAGGGCGATTGGGTTCAGGGAAAACTAAGACAGGTTGAGAGCACAATGCTGTTTTAAGATTTTCGAATGATTCCTGTTGTTCTGAATCCCAATGCCATTTTACGTCTTTTTGTAGAAGTGAGTTGAGGGGTTTTGCAATGTCTGAGAAGTCTCTGATAAAACGTCGATAGAA
>QLPN01001352.1:13330-53089 GCA_003314395.1 Albatrellus ellisii
TGAATGACACGAGACACAACGATACGAGACTGGCATCGATCGAGGCCGTTTCAACGTTCGCTAATTATGGTATTCTATTTCTTCATCAGAAGAATTCAATGCTGACGGAACGTGAAGGTACTTGGGGTGCTCAACTACTTCGTAGTGGAGTGCTGTCTTTAGTTCTTTCCTCTCCAGATCATGAGATAATATCGAACGCGATTGCTATAGTTCGAAAGTTGGCCGAACATGGTATGCAAGGTCTCTCATTCGGTTCACTATTTCTGACCATTTGACAAGAGGAATGCCGAAGCACGATCGTGGAAATCGGCCTTATTTCCGATCTTGCGAAGTTGTTCCGTGACACACATTCAGATGTATGGAAATCGTCGTTGGATGCATTGGTAGCATTGGCGCAGCACGGCAAGCAATTTTTGACAGATGGCAATTGTGAAAAGTCTGACCATTCGACAGCGGAGATTCGAGGCCAGATCGTAGAATCTGGTGTTTTTGCCAATCTTCTGCAATTGCTTGATGATAGAGATTCAGGTGTTCGGGGATCATCTGTGGATATATTGGTGGCATTGGCGCAGCACGGTAAGCAATCTCTGACAGATGGCAATTGTGCAAAGTCTGACCATTCAACAGTGGAGATTCGGGAGAAGATCATAGCATCTGACTTCATCGCCGATCTTCTGCAATTGCTTCGTGATATAGATTCAGATGTTCGACAATCATCTGTGGATGCAATCGCAGTATTGGCGCAATATCGTGTGTCGTCTTTGATCTTTGTTTGATACAACCAAATCTAACAGCTGGGTAGGTGAATTTAGAAGTCGTATATTGGCGCTTCAAGTGCTTGAATCTCTTCTACAGTTGTGTAGAGATCAATCAGCCGAAGTGCAGAAGTCAATCACAGATGCAACGTTGAAGCTGGCGCTGTATGGTATGCTTCTCTTAGACCTGTATTGGTCATTGAATTAAATCTCAATGAATTTGTAGATGACTGTCGTGGACGGATGAATGAGTTGGGATATGCACTGTGAACAGGTGTGACTTGGGAGTCCGTTCATATGTTATACGGGCGATATGTCATGATACTATTCCATAGTTCCAACCAGTCTAGAAGCAGAACAGTGGCAAGTTTTTTGTTTCTCTGTTGGAGTAAATGGAGTATTTGTGTCGACTCTAGCATTGTTCGAGTTCCAGCTTTGAATGAAACTTCTTTTTGATGCTATGATCGTGTGCTATCAGAATTGAAGAAATATGTGGTCGATATCATGACGATGACATTGCAGATTACACTTGTCTTAGAGAAGAGGAAGCTCGAGAGCAGGCAATCACCCACAGGAAGTATAAAACGCCGTGTCCATCAAATATTAGATGTGATTCCTCGTTTGAAAGCTGACCCCATGTTGTCGTGCACATGGTTGCAAATTCACCCCTGCTCGCCACAGAGTCAGCAAGTACTGCTGTTGGAGATTGCAGCGACGTGCGACGGCGAACGCGCGACAGCACGTTTATAGCGCGATACGCCACATGGTCTTATTGGGGGACTCAGGGATGATACAGACGGACCCTACTTACAGAAAAATTTCCTTCGTATAATTTTCTTTTCCCTCAGTCTTCTACAAAGAGACTGAGGTCAGTACTTACTCCTATGTCATTCACATTTATGATTTCTCACTATTTCTTCTTGTAGAATATATCTACAGGTACAGTAGTATAATGGTTATCACCTTAGTCTTCTATGAAGAGACTGAGAATATATTCTCTTCTTTCTACAGTTGGCTGCACTCTTTCCAAGCAACCTCCTACAATACTGCTGTGGCCAGGTGAAGTACCTATCTATCATTACCTGGGAAGTGTAAAGTCTATCCTCTAGTAATGCAAAATGATTTTTCATGACTACTACACATCACAAAATACTTCTTCCTTTCAGGAATATGATCCATGGTCCTACTGAATCATAGAGCTTTTTTGTGGGCAGAAATGTGTTGAAAGGTGTCCAATTTGGAAGAAGATGGATCCATTTCTTCCTATTTGTCTTGTGGGGTATTGTGTTTCATCTTGACAACTGTCATCTTTGTTGGATTCTTACACTAATTGTTCTCTCCAGGACCCATGCCCCATACTTTACTTACCTAAGCCGGTCTGTGTGCATTGCAGTTTTGTATATATAGTAGCTCTATAGTACTGGGAATAGTCAGTCAACTTTCTCCTCCCACTGGGTCCACCATAATGGAGACCATCCTCTTCATTGTTGTCATCATCTACTCTGTTTCCCTCTTTGTTGGTGCCCTCTTTACTTTGCCTTCATGCCCTCACCATCCTCTGATCACTCTCTTGTCTGAGCTAGTCCTCTGTCACCTTTGACAACATCCTGTGCTAACAATCTTTTCTGTATTCACTTTCCATTCAAATCACCATCTACTTGCACCATACAGTGTTTTCACATGATATTAATATTTTTGCATGATAGTTACATACTAGGTTCTGGATTGTATACACACTATTGAAGTTTGGTTATGTTGATTTTTACTCTCTTCAAGGACACTGTGCATACAGATATCATGCATTTGACATGTCTCTTGTTGTGTCTTTGTTGTGTCTTTCATTGTGTCTTCTATTATCATCTCTTGCACATCTTTTATGTGTCTCTCACAGGCATTTCACATGGATTTATTCATCTCATCCATATTGTTATTGAAGGAGGTTACTTGGAAAGAGCATGCAGACTGTAGAAAGAAGAGAATTGTATTCTCAGTCTCTTCATAGAAGACAAACTGTAGCCATTATAGTACTGTACCTGTAGAAAGAAGAGAATATTCTACAGGAAGAAATAGTGAGAAAACATAAAACATGAATGGCATAGAGAGTAAGTACTGACCTTGGTCTCTTTGTGGAAGACTGAGGGAGAAGAAAAGATGCAAAGGAAAATTTCTGTAAGTAACAGGTCTGTCTGTATTGTCCCTGAGTCCTGCAAGAGGTCTGTGTGGTGCAGCCACACAGTCATGCATTTGTGCATTTGTAGTCATGCACTGTCCCATGCATTCGCTGTCACACATTGCTGTAAACTCCAACAATTGTTCCACTTTATCCACATCATTCTCCATTGGGAGTGTTCTTTGTTCTGATAGTTGTGTTAGAATGCACAATTGCTGAAATAGTGACTTGGCTTGGGTTCAAACCAAGGACCTCCCTTACTCCAGGTGGGTGCTCTAACCACTGAGCTACCAGGCCTTGTCTGAGTGAAGTGCTAATAGCACAATGTGGAGCTGTACTGACTACTGATGGTTGTAACTCTGCTATAACAAATGTTTGTGGCTCTGTTACAAAGGTGTAGTACAAGTACATGGTCAAGCATTTGACCTTATCTCCAACAAGTTGTAGCTCCTCTCTAATCTTATCATTGCTACACTATATCTACTCTTTGTTTGAGCAGGCTAGGGCAGACAATAGTGAAGAGGTGATGTGGTTTGATTGCAATGTAGAGAACCACCAAGGTACATAGGAGTGCAGACATAAGCTGCAAGTGATATAGGTGTGTGGCAAGAGTGGCCACATGTGATAGTGAGAGAAATAGATGCTGCAGGGCTGTATGTGAGAATAAGATGGTTGAATAGGAGTAGGGATACTCACTCAGACAGAGGAAAAAGTGTCTGAGGAGTTGTATTGTAGAGAGTACTTCTTATATAGTATCCACTGCTAAGAGCGGCCTATTGGTCAGTCTTAGGGAAGGTCTGAAATGTTACTCCTGGTAACCAAAGTTTGGATATTGGCTTGATGAACGTAATAGAGATTCCGGATGACGATGAAGAATGGGATTAATGATATAGTTATGAGGATGATTCCACCAATAACGATATGAAGATCCAGATTGATGAGTGTAAGATGTCTGATTGATGTTTTCGTGACTTTAGAGTTCTTAGACTTAGTTCAGAGGGAGTAAAGCGAGTGATTTGATGATCTTAGATCAAGCGCAGTGTAAGGAAGATTCCCTAGATTGCAAAGTTGACAAGACTGGGGTTTAAGACCGCCAGTCTGTCAACTACTTATACAAAACTGGAGATCTAACTATAGTAAAGTTGTGCAGCATTGCGCAGTAAGTAAACAATTGTGCGCAGTAATGCGCAGTAAGTACACGTCCATGTGATATAAGTGGCTCAGCCACAAGTGTGAAATGAACTAGAGGTAAACAGATGTAAATAAAGACGAGAAAAGAGAGTCCTTGCTAATTGTATAGTAATAGTCCTTAGCAAGTAAATGTTATAATAAATAAAGAAAGATAAGGAGAAAAGATAAGTCTAATATAGTACTTGGAGCTAAGCTCACACTTAAGTATGTAAATACTTAAGTACTATAAGAGATAAAAGAAAAGAGAGTCCTTACTAAGTAAAGTGGAGCTAAGCTCACACTTGTAGTAATAATACTACACTTTACTAGTAAGTAAAAAAAGGAAAAGAAAGAAAAAAGAAAAAAAGAAACCGTTACGAGGTGCCAAAGCAAGTGCCTCGTAACACCTGCATCTTGCACAGCTGCTCACTCTTTTACATGTCTCTTTACCTTTTATGCATCTCTCTCTCTTGCAGATGTGGTCTTCTGGATCTCTCTTGTTGCATTAGCCATAGTAGCTGCCCTCTCACATCTTGGGCTAAAAGCCTATCTGTTTTATATCATGGCCCTTGCTCTGGTTGCTTCACTGCCCATTTACCAACAAGTTATACTCCTTCAGTCATTTCTACTATCAGCTGAGTGTCTGCTAAGAGCAGCCTAATGGACAGTCTTAGGGAAGATCTCTTATAACAATACCCCTGGTAACAAGGTAGTGAATATGCGTTTGGTAAGTGTAGTAACTGTTCCTGATGACAATGAAGAGTGGGATCAATGAGATAGTGATGAGGATGATACCACTGATGACTAGTCAAAGATCCAGAGTGATAAGTATAAGATGTCTTTAGTGATGCTTAAAGTGACTTAGAGATCTTTAGACTTAGTTCTTAGAGTAAAGTGAGAGGATAGTGATCTTAGATCAAGCGCAGTATAGGAGAATCCCTAGATTGTGAAGTTGACAAGACTGGGGTTTTAAGACCACCAGTATTTCAACTACTTATACAAAATCAGAGTCCCTAATTATAGTAAAGTTCATTGATCAATGATGAGTGTGCAGTAGTGTGCAGTAATGCACAGCAATGTGCAGTAAGTCACATCCATTGTATAAGTAATGTGACTCAGCCACAAGCACAAAATGAATGAGAGAAAAACAAAGATAAACAAAGGCAAGAAAAGGAGAGTCCTTGCTAATTGTATAGTAATAGTCCTTAGCAAGTAAATGTTATAATAAATAAATGAAGATAAAGAGAAAAAGATAAGTCTAATATAGTACTTGGAGCTAAGCTCACACTTAAGTATGTAAAATACTTAAGTACTATAATAGAGAAAAGAAAGATGAGTCCTTACTGAGTAAAGTGGAGCTATGCTCATGCTTGTAGTAATAATACTACACTTTACTAGTAAGTTAAACAAGAAGAAAAAAGGAGAAAAAGAAACTGTTAGAAGGTGCCAAAGCAAGTGCCTCATAACAGTGTCTATGCTATAGTATTTTCTAAAAAAAGTGCTGTGAAGAGCGACAGAAAATCAAAGGGGTATGTAAAACACCCTTCTGCACTGTGTTGGGCCCTTAGTAGGATAAGTGGGGCATGAAAAAAATGCATTTCTGCCATGTGGTTCCATTCCTGGTTTTAGATCAATTGTGTGTATTGAAAGGAGGTGCTTGGAATAGAGCATGGCTGACTGTGGAATGAAGAGAATATATTCTACAGGGAGAAAACATATAACATGAATGGTGTAGCAAGTGAGTACTGACCTCAGTCTCTTTGTAGAAGACTGAGGAAAAAAAAAACTATGTGGAGAAATTTTTCTGTATGTAAGGGTCTATCTGTATCATCCCTGAGTCCTATGTTGAAATTGGGGCAGTGTGGCAAATGGGAGATAGACCATTGCAAGATACAGATAAGCTTGTAAGCTGACAAAGAGATGTGCCACTAAAGGACTATAGTCCAAAGGTAGGAGAGCATCTGTAAGATGAGAGATGAGGCATACAAGATGGTAGAGGGTACACAGAGGAAAGAAGATGAGCACTGCATAGAGCAGGTATTTCATGTTGAAAGTGGGCAGCACAGCTAGGGAAGCAAACACCATGACATGGTATTGATAAGTGTAAAGCCCAAGGGCCATTATAGTAAGAGACCAGGCTGTAAGATAGAGAAGATGTGTACCAGAGAGTAGAGGGTACACAGAAGAGAGAGAGCTCAGCACATGCAGAAGTGCTGAGGTGAAGAAGGTATAGTAAAGGCAAGATAGAGTTGGGGGGGGAGTCTGAACCATAAAGAGGAAAGAAAATATGTAAGTATGTCCAGCATCCTAAGATAGGTAAAAATTGACATCCTGCAACAGGCCCATGTGGCACATCATGCTATTTGTGCATTTGTGCTATAAACTGTTGGATTTTCTCAGCCATTTGCCTCATAGGATGCTGTGCATACAGATGTCACTCCTTTGTCACTCCTTTGTTGATACTTAGATGATCAGCACAGTGGTCATACCCAAGGCTGGTCACTCCATTCAAGGAGGATGAGGGGGAGGTGTGAACACACAAGGCAAAAGCCCAGAAAGAGAGAGTTACAACCCATGCATTGCACAGAAGTAAGTAAGAGTGAGTGTAGATGCAAGCAATGGGAGGGAGTGATGTAAGTAGATTGGCTGAAGATCAGTGTCCCTAATTGTGTACCTATATACATAAGAGAGCAGTGCACAGACCATGCTTATGTAAATAAGTGTGGGGAGTGGGTGCTGGGGTGAAGAGCAAGATCCTGTGTCTGTGAGGCCGACGCAACTAGCAAGGTCACACAACAGAACTTTAGAGGAGATGAAGAGGATAAAGGATGATAGTATTCCAGAGACTAACTCGCTATGAAGCGGATATCTCAGAAGTACTAAGCTAAGGAACAAGTACAATACGAAGTACAGTATATATAGTAAATGCCTGTGTGCACAGACCATGTATGTCACTGTAGGGCAGGCATTTGAAGTATAGTAATAGGGACAGCATGATGTCATGCACAGCATTGCACAGTTGTCGTGAGAGTATTTGTAAGTGTCTGTGGGAATATGTGTCATAAGTAAAGAGTAAGCAGCCCAATGATGAATGAGAAATGAGTCATAGATTATCGCGAAAGATCTAATCGGATAAGATAAGATGTAACTACAGATCTTGAGCGATAAGATAAAAGAAAATTGTAAAAATGAAAAGAAAAATAATGCATCCTGACAGTGTCAACAATAAGGATGACACCACCAATGACTAAATGAGGATCCAGAGTGACAAGTTTAGGATGTCTTAGTGACACTTTGGGTGACTTAGAGATATTAGACTTAGTTCTTAGGGAATGAAGTGAGATAAAAGTGAGCTTAGATCAAGCGCAGGATAGGAGAATCCCTAGATTGTGAAATTGACAAGACTGGGGTTCAAGACCACCAGGCTTTCAACTACTTATACAAAACCAGAGTCCTAAAGATAGTACATGTAGTTAAAGTTCATAGATCAACAATAATTGTGCAGCAATCAATGAGACCATGTGACTTGAGATGTGTCCATAGTAAGCTAATGTAAAGTAGCCACAAGCATGAGTGAGACAAGAGATAAACAGAGGTAAATAAAGATGAAAGAGGAAGTCCTTGCTAATTGTGTAGTAATAGTCCTTAGCAAGTAAATGTTATAATAAATAAAGAAGATAAGAAAAGATGAAGACACTTTACAGTACTTGGAGCTAAGCTCACAACTGTAGTTAATACTACACTTATAGTAAGTAAGATAAAGAAAGAAAAAAGAAAAGAAAAAGAAAACCATTACAAGGTGCCTAAGCAAGGGCCTTGTAACAACTGGATCCTTGTATAGTCACTGGAGTTATCATTCTTGTCACTATCTCATTGATCCCTCTCTTCATCATTCTCTGAAACATCCATATCAACCATCTCATTACCAGGAGTATTCAATCATCAAATCCATAAGACCATCCAATAGGCTGCTCTTAGCACTTATCATCTCATACACTCTTCTGTCTTTCAGCCCTTTTTGTCACCATTATCTTCTGTCAGCTATCTACTGTGCCAACAATGTTTTCATATGGGTTCATGTATCTGACCCACTCCCTTCTCCATCTCTTGTTCTCTCAGTCAGAGCTCCTCTTTAACTTTATCATCACTCTACTATATCTTTCCTACCATCCTGTTCTACTACCTCAGCACCTCTGTGAGTCACTGAGGTAGGTACTTTGTTGTCCCTATCTTCTCTTATCTGACAGTTATTGAAACACGGGCAAAGTGGCAAACAGCAGATTGAACATCAAGGTGTAGAGATAGGCTTGTGAGCCCAGGTGAAGATAAATGAGCCAAGAGGACCACAGTCCAGAGGCCTAGAGAGCTAGAGAGATAGCTAGAGAGATAGCTGTAAGATGAGAGGAGAGGTGTACTAGATGGTAGTGGATACACAGAGAAAGAGAGAGCTGCATAGAGCAGGTATGTCAGAAGAGGGTTGAGAGAGGAGAAAAGATACTCACCTCAGCAACATGCAGAAGTGCTGAGGTGAGAAGATGATGGGGTAAAGAAGATATAGTAAGAGCAAGATAGAGTTGAAGAGGAGCTCAAACCATAAAGAGAAAAAAAGAAATAAGGATGTCCAGCAACATAAGATAGGTAAAAATCAACAACAGTACCTTTCATCTTGCAGTTGCTCTATCTCATCACATCTTTGTTGCACCTCTTGTTGCATACTCTCTTACCATCTTGTATGATCCTCTATCTCAGGTTCTCTCTCTCTTTACCTCAGCACTTCTGCAAGTTGCTGAGTTGCTCTATCTTGTCATGTCTTTGTCATGCCTCTTGTTGTGTACTCTCTTACCATCTCATATGCTCCTCTATCTCAGTCACACCACTCTTCTGTGCTTTGTTGCATCTATTTCTGCATCTCATTCCATCTCTTTCTGCATCTCTGTCACATATTTGTCATGTCTTTGTCACATCTCTCATTGCACCTTTTGTTGTGCATTTGTCACATATCCCTCTGCATCTGTGTATGCTCCTCTAATCTCTCAGCTATGTAGCTGTCTTGGGACTATGTCCTGAATCTCTTGCTTTGCCTTTCTGGCATAGAACCTTTCATCCAATATCAGACCTTTGTTGACTACTCAGTTCTTCATAAACATGCTGTCATGTTATTGCATATTCACTATAGCATGTCACTGAAAACTCCAACAGTGTGGTCCCAGGGACATCACTTAGGGAGTCATTTTGAAGCATCACTTTCCTGAGGTCATGGTATTGTTTTGGGACTAGGTCCATCCCTTTTTCAGTATGTGAATTTTGCATAGCAATTTGGGTGGATAGGGCCATTTTGAATAGGTCTATTCCTTGGACCATCCACTTGTTTTGAATTGGGCTAGTAGTGTTGGAATTTCATTCCCCTACATTTATTTGCTTCACACACTCCAGAATGTACTCACTTACATCATGGACTTTCACATGGGTTCACTTGACCCACATCTTTCCATATCTGTTCTTCCTTTTGTACTTTACAGTTCAATTGCCTCTTTGATTCTGTTCTATACCTCTATATAAACTATCTTCCCTTGTCATGCCACCTCAGCACTTTCTGTCAGTCTTTTCTCTACCTCAGGACACTGGTCGTACTGTTACATATCATATTGTGTACATCTCTCATCTTATCTCTTCATCTACTGGACACTTGTGTGCTAGTAGTCTTTCACATGGGTTTGTTTATTTCTGACCCACACTCTACTTGTTTTGGGGCTTCTCTTTTCTGATACTTAGAGCTCCTCTTTAACTTTATTGTCACTCTAGTATATCTACTCCATCTCATCATTGTACCACCTCAGCACTTCTTGTTGCCAAGGTAGGCTTCCTATTGTCCTCTTCCTCTTTCTCATCTCACAGTTACCTGCAGCCTTGTCCTCTGTCATTGTGTACCCACTCTCATACACTCCTCTTTTTGCCTTGTCTCAGATGTTGTCTGTATGGGAGTCCCTGTTATGGCTCCTCCTCTTGTATCTTGGCCTGATGGCTTATCTCTATCATGAACTGGTCTCCACTACCTTCTACCATCTGCCTGTTGATTTTTCACTACTATATAACACTGAGCACACTAATACATCTTGAGTATGCCTCACTTTCATCTTATCTCATCTCATCTCATCTCATCTCATCTCATCTCATCTCATCTCATCTCATCTCATCTCATCTCATCTCATCTCATCTCATCTCATCTCATCTCATCTCATCTTGTCTCATCTCCTTCATCACCAGCCACATACTGTGCTGGTATTTCACATTTTGGGCTCCTCTCTAATCATATTCTGCCCTTACTATATCTACTGCATCTTTCTGTCATACCACCTCAGCACTCTAGCAGTTTGCTGAGGTGAGTCTTCCAGTGCACTCTTCTTGTCCCTTGTCTGACAGTACCATCTTGCACAGTCTCCTTCTATCTTGCATACCTCCTGTTTGCATATGCTGATGAACATCATGTGCATGTAAAGCTGGAAAATGACCATCAGCGACATCAGGTGAACACAGCAATAAAAATGTGCTGCACATGATAATCAGCTGTAGCTGCATCAATCATGCATTTGTTTAGGCATCAGACTATAGGACTGGGTTTGGCCAACAAGGAGCATAATTGATAAGCTGTACAGGCCAAGATGCAGTCCACAGAGTCAAGAGTTGTGAAGTTAGCATTTGGTGCAATCAACACTTTTCCTATTTTGCTCATCCATATAGCATGATACTTTAATCATTCATGTCCAGACTCCACTTCATTACAGATATCCCTATGATCAACCCTACATTGTGAATTTTCTGTTTTGTTTTGTTGTGCTCCAGTCTTGGAGCTAGACTTGTATTTAAATGGCATATCATCTGTCAGAAACAATAGATTTCCCCCACCCACAATTTGACTTCCCTTCTCCATCTGAGCACATTGCAGAAAAAGTGCATTCTGATCTTCCCTCCACATTTTCCACTATCAAGAAAGTGCATGTTCCTCATAGGTTGCATCTATTATTATGTTGTGTTCCCCATTGCATTGCATCTAGTCTCCATTGTGTTGCATTCTCTATTGTGTTCTCACTTGTGTTGCATTGCATCATATCACCTGTTTGTTGCCCAAGTTGCATTCCCATTTGTTGCCCTAGTCACATCATGCTATTGTGTTTATCACTCTTAACTACTAAACTCTCTCTACCTTGGTGTCTAAAGAATCTTATGACTTGCACCCTCCAGCAATTGTTGTAGTTGTGGTTGATTTTCCCCTTCAGCCTGACACAGCACATATCAATGCTATCTCTCCATCTACTCAGATGTGGTCACCTGGCCCTCTGCTCTTACTCTCTTGGGCATTGGCCCTAGTTTCTGCAATCATCTGTTTTGGGCTTGTTGCCTGCTCATTCTACTCCATGGTGCTATTGTCATTCACTGCCCCTGTCTCCACACTTTCCACATCTGCTGAGGTGAGTACTCTGTTGTATTTTTGGCTGTTGAGCTTGCTCCATTCATTCCCCATTCTTGTGATTCCCTATCCTCATGATTTTTGCCATAGGCTGGGCCTACAATTTGATATTTAGTTGATGCTTAAATACAGTGCATGTATGGAAATGTGCTCTTAGCATGTTTGCAAGAAATTTTCCTTTCCTCATTGTCTGTGTGGTGCTTGTATTTCAACATACTCTGTCATCTTACACTTCTCTATCTCTGACAAGTACCTAGTGTCAGCATCTTTCTGTTGGAGATTACAGCAATGTGTGACAGTGAACATGCAACTGTGTGACTGTATGAATAGTGCAAGGTGCCACACAGACCTCTTGCTGGACTCAGGGACAATACAGATGGACCCTACTTACAGAATAATTTCCTTCACATAGTTTTCTTTCCCCTCAGTCTTCTACAAAAAGACTGAGGTCAGTACTTACTCTCTATACCATTCATCTTATATGTTTTCTCACTATCTCACCTGTAGAATATCATTCTCTTCATTCTACAGGTACAGTACTATAATGCTGCAAAGTCAGTCTTCTATGAAGAGACTGAGAATATTATTCTCTTCATTCTACAGTCCACTGCACTCTTTCCAAGCAACCTCCTTCAATACTTTCTTCTGTGTACACCTCTACACTCTCTGCTCTGTCTATCTCTATCTCATGTATAGTGATATCACCTAGCACTTTCTACATCTGCTGAGCATCTTTCCTCTGTGTATGCCTTTACACTCTCTGCTGCACTTTGTCTATCTCTATCTTAGATATCCACCATGTGGATAACACAGCATTGTGTCAATGCCATCTGGTTCTTGCTTGCCATCATTGTTGAAGTTAAGGTCAAATACCTACCCTGTACACAAGCTACAATTTGTCTTAGACAATGTAAGCCTCTGAGGTACAGCTTCACATCATGCTATTAGCACTTCACTTAACCAGGACTTGGTGGCTCAGTGCTTAGAGCACCCACCTGGAGCAAGGGAGGGTATCACCAGAGCACCTTTGATTTTGCATTGCACCTTGCATTGCACCTTGTGAAGGAGGATGAACTGTGTTCTGAATGCTGAGTGCTTGGTGAGCACTTGCACCCAGGCATCAATAGAGGCAGAGATGGGTTCAGCTTTAACTGTGCTTGGTGAGATCATTGTAGGGCTGATGGATGATTTAGAAGGGAGGTGCTTGGATAGAGTGTGGCCAACTGTAGAATAAAGAGTGTGTTATACAGGGAGAAATAGTGAGAAATATATTTAAAAAAAAAGTGGTGTAGCAAGTAAGTACTGACCTCAGTCTCTTCATAGAAGACTGAGGGAATAGAAAACTATGCAAAGGAAATTTTTCTGTAAGTAAAGGGTCTGTCTGTATCATCACTGAGTCCCACAATAGGTCCATGTGGCACATCACATTATTTTGTGCATTCATGCTATATATGTGCTGTCATATTATCATGCATTTGCTGTAGTGTGTCACTGTAATCTCCAACATGCCCACTCAGCTAGTGTGCCAGTGGATGCCCATGCCAGAGCAGAATTGGTCATGCTTCTGCCATGCCAGCCCCTTCATTAGCATGCCTGCAACCTGCTCACCTATCAGAATATACTCCAGCTCCAGTTCCCCATCAGTGTACTTCTCATGCAATAAATGATACTGTGCATTAGTGTGCTTGGCATGCATGTGGAACACCAGATTTCTTGTGATGGCAATGGCAGACTGATTGTTGATCCAGTGATGAGCACCATGTGTGCATAGCAACAGAAAATGACCATCAGTGACATCAGGCAAAGACAGTGACATTAACATGCTGCATGCAATAATCATCCACAGCCACATCAATCATGCTATTTCTTCAGTGCCAGAGACAGAGGACTGGGTTCAGCCAATGAGGAGCAGGACTGATAGGATGTAAGGGCTGAGGCTTGGTTGAGGCCTACCAAGTAGCTGGTGGAGTCATGGGTCATGAAGTCATCCTTTGGTGTGATTGGCACTTTTCCTTTTTTGCTCATCCTTAATTGTATGATACCTTATTTGTTTGACTCTATTTGCATCTATTTCTGGACTCCATCTCATTCCAATTCATCCTTATGATTGACCCTGCATTTGTAAATTTCTGTTGGGTTTTGTTGTGCTCAAGTCTTGGAGCTAGACTTGTATTTATGTGGTGTGTAGCCTACTAGAAAACAATAGACCACCAACCTGAAGATTTGTCTCTCCTCTCATGTCTGAGTCCTAAGCAGAAAAAGCTCTTTCTAAACACACACTCCCACATCTCAAAGTCAAGTGAGCTTGTGCACCTGGTAGGTCATGTTTATTGTGCCAGTTGTTGAACATCTAGGTTCAGCAGGGTGGTACATAGGTGACAGTGACAGCTTGTGCAGGGTGAATTCCCCAAAGAGGAAGATAAGCATTAGCTCAAGATAAAGGAGATTGATAATCAGAACATTTTGGAGAGACAGAGTATATTTGGAGAGTAGCAACTGGAGAGAAAGGTTGACTTAACCACCTGTCATATATATGTGCTAGAGTCCCACTATATAAGTAACTAGTGAGTGTGCACAGACCATCTTACTAATAGAGTGTGGGAGATGGGTCTGACTGAACATGACATCATTGTTCAACACCAGTGTCACATTTATAGTTGCATTGCATCCATGTCTACATTATTGTTGCATTTTCTGCATTGTGTACCAGTCTTGCATTTGTTTGGCATCCTCCCTTTCCTCCACCCCAATCTAAATAATCTAATCTTCTAATCTATCTACTATAAGAATCTCACTATAAGAATGGGAGCATGGTTGTTAGTTAAAAATGCCATGTGGTTCATGAAGCACTGCTACAATTGTGTGTGCACTGTGCATGGCAGTGTGGTGCAGGGTGTCATCACTTTTCACAACCACCTGCACTGCTGCTCACTACTGTCAGACTCCTACTGCTGACTTTATTTTCTGCCATTATATTTCTTTTCTTTTATGTTTTACTTTAGATATGATTAGATTAGATCTCCTTTCATCTTATCTATTTTTCATCTAATCTAATCATCTATCTTATCTACAATCCTTACTGCCTCCTCATGGTGATTCCCATGCATGCTGCACATGCACAGTCTGTTCCCATGCCTGCTGTGCTTCCTACTTACTTAGCCTGCCCTACTGTACTGTGCCTGGTCTGTGTGCCACTCTAGATAGTATATAGGCTTGCTGTAGTTAGTGAATAGACCCCAGCTTGTTACAGCTGGTTTCATCCCTTCTACTTTGGCTGAGTCCTCTCATCTCTTGGCCTAGTTCCAAGGCAGCTCCCATTAAGCCC
The DNA here is from genome assembly GCA_003314395.1 of Albatrellus ellisii. Lineage (NCBI taxonomy): Eukaryota > Fungi > Basidiomycota > Agaricomycetes > Russulales > Albatrellaceae > Albatrellus > Albatrellus ellisii. The sequence goes on from QLPN01001352.1 coordinate 28,216, forward strand.
TCTAAAGGAGGCAGGGATAAGTTGGGTGTGCAATATTTGTGACAATGTCTGTTGTTGGTTTTGTCAGGCCTGACAACTACTGCCATGTACTGCATCCATGGGCTGCTCCTCACACCTGAGCTTCTACCCCCACACTGCATGCACTTGGCTGCTCACCACCACCATGTGCTGCATAGGCTTGGCTGCATATATCTTTTCTATTATAACAAAAAGCAAATTGCATGCAGGAGCTGACTCATATGCTCACCCCCACAGACTATCTGGCCCTGCAGCCACACACCCTCCCATGCTGCTGCTGTACCAGCACAGCATAGCAGCTTACTTGCCACCTGTGTCCAGTCAAGACAATGTGGGCAATTGGTATGTCACTTCTCCTGTGCCCACCTGTGCACCCACATCACCACTGTGTCAATAGCACACTGCCCCCTATCTGCCTGCACCACCACTGTATGATCAGCACACAGCCACCACCTGCCTACCCACACTGCTGCTGTGCCAATACAGCATGGCCACCACCTTGCCCATGCCACTGCTGTACCAGCACAGCATGGCAGGTTACTGGCTCACAACCCATGTCCACTCAAGATGACATGGGCAATTAGTATGTCCCTCCTCCTATCCCCACTCATGTGCCCATATCACCACTGTCTCAACAGCACATGGCCTCCTACTTGCCTGTGTGGCCACTGTAGGAACAGTGCATGGCCACTACCACTCTGCCCACACCACCATTGTATTAGCATGGCATGGCCACCACCTGCCCACTCAATCTACTGCTGTACTAGCACAGAGTGGCAACTTGCCCACCTGCCCTGCCCACATCCACTCAAGATGATGTGAGTGATTAGTGCATCTCTCCTTCCCTTTCTTTCCAATGTCTGAGGCACACTGTGCCTGCCTGTGTACTCACATTGCTGCTGTGTCAACAGTACATGACCCCCTACATGCTTGCCCACATGCACACCACACTGCTGCCATACCAGCACAGCATGGCTGCTCACCACCCATGTCCACTCAAGATGATGTGGGCAATTGGTACATCCCTCCTGTGCCCACATGCATGCCCACTACAACAGTGCAGCCCCCTACCTGCCTGTGCCACCACCATACAAATAGTGTGGCCACCACCTCCTTGCCCATGCCACTGCTGCATGGTGCACCACACATTCCTCCCATGCACTGTGCTGCACACACCTGGCTTGGGCTCAAAAAGCTGCACTGGTGTGTGCCAGCAGATGAATATTGTGCCCTCTTTTTCCTTTCTTTCATTCATCCTCAACTCACATAGGAACCCTTAACTTCCCAACAACATCACAGGTATGTATTCTGTCAACAGAACTATCAATTATATTCAACTTTGTGCATATTGTTCATCCACTTCTGTTTACATCATCATTCTTTCCTTTTATTCTCTGTTACTATATATATCTACAACTGTAATCATGTCTTATTAGTTGATGCTGCAATGCAACAAGTATTTGTTCTATCTTGACATTTTGCAAACCTCTTGGTGGGTTCTGTTCATACCATCTTTTTAAACAATAACATGTTGTGCAGAATGTTCAGGCTATGTTTTTTCTGTATTGAATCATGATACTATATCCATGAGTATCATTGTGCCTGCAAGTCAGCTGGGTACTTTAGCTGTACAATCATGGTCTTCTATTATTATGCATCTACACTTAAATGCTTTGGCAATATTATTTTCTCTTTTATTTTCTGACAATCATCTCTTTCACAGGTGCAGAGTTCCTGGGTTGATGGACAGGGACATGTATGAATAGTGTGATGAAGGCAGGCCATGTGCGTGAGTTGAACTAGAATAGTTCTTATTAGTTTGTGATGTGTACAGTAACTATTTATAGTAAATACAGTAGTGCACAGACCAATGTAAGTATGAGCTAAGGACATGTGTATCCTTGTATATGTATATGTATGTGTGTGTGCACAGTAGTCATCCAAAAGAGGAAGGAGATGTTAGTCAGCATATGATTGTCAACACCCTCCCATACTGGGAATGCACTCAATGAGACCAAGTCCAGAGCAATGTAAAGAAAAGAGAGGAAGGGATAAGGATTTGGTCAAAATGTCAGCAGTGATGGAAGAAGGATGTTGTACAGTTATGGCATTGTTGGAGAGGCATTCACAGATGTAGTGATGGTGAATATCTATGTGTTTTGTACCACAAGTAATGATGGGATTAGTTGCTATGTCAATTGAACCCTTGTTGTCTCCATACAACAGCAATGGAGAAGAGAATCCAAAACCTATCTCCTGGAACAGTCATTGCAACCACATACCCTGGGCAGCAGCTTGTGATAGCAACATGTATTCTGCTTCTGTTGAGGAAAGTGACACCATATGTTGTTTATGAGAGGACCAAGCAATAGCTCCACCAGCCAGTAGGAATGCATGTGCTCCAATTGATTTTCTATCATCTTGGTCAGTTACCCAATTGGAATCTGAAAAGCTGACTACTCCAGAGTGTTCATCACCATCATAGCATATGTGGAAGTGGATGGTCCCTTTGAGATAGCATAGCACATGTCATGCAGATGTGAGGTGGGATTCCAGTGGATTGGAGAGAAACTACGATAGTTTCATGATGGCAAAGGTGATGTCGGGTCTAGACACAATGGCAGCATATATCAGTGATCCTATTAGTTGTTGATAATCACTGTGAAGGGATGGTGAAGCTGTGTAATCAGTTCCAGCTTTGGTGAGCACAATACCTGGTGGGAGAGGAGTTGTCACATTGCAGTCTGCTAACTGAAAGTGATCAAGAAGGTCATTGATGTATGCTTCTTGGTCAATCTCCAGAATTCACTTCAATTGATCTTGTGTGACATGAAGACTGAGGTATGATTTGATTTCTCCCAAGTCCATCATTTGGAAGATCAACTTTAGTACAGCTTTGCATTGCTCAACTTCTTCAAGCAACCCTCCCAGGATGGTGATGTTGTTGATGTATATGACTATGATGAGTGGTTGGGAGGAGGATGTGGAGATGTAAATGCTGGAATTGGAGAGGGTGCAGGAGAAGGATAGTTGTCACAGGGTGCCATGCATTTTGTGATGCCATTGGTGTGATGCTTGTTTTAGACCATAGATTGCTTTTGTTAGTTGATGTTATGAGGCACTTGCTTTGGCATCTCATAATGTGTTTCTATTTTTCTATTTTTCTATTTTTATCTTACTTACTAGTAAAGTGTAGTATTATTACTACAAGTGTGAGCATAGCTCCACTTTACTTAGTAAGGACTCATCTTTCCTTTCTCTTTTATAGTACTTAAGTATTTACATACTTAAGAGTGAGCTTAGCTCCTAGTACTATATTATGTTGATGCGCGATGTTCAGCGCGGCGGTCACCTGAGGCCGGGGCACTCCATTCAAGGAGCGTAGAGGGAGTTGGTGCGAGCGCGCGGGTACAGACTGGGCAACAGCCCAAGTAGAAGCAGCAGAACCAGCATGGACGTGAAATAGAAGTAGTAAAGAGTGAGTAAGTAGTCCATGACTGGGAGAAGGTAAGTACTCGACTGAAGATCAGTGTCCCTATAGAAGCCTTTTAAGTACTGGCAGAGCAGCGCACAGACTGGGCTGATGTAAATAAAGTGTGGGACGTGGGTGCTGGGGTGAAGAGCAAAACCCCATGCTAACATATTAGACTTATCTTTTCTCTTTCTTTCTTTCTTTATTATAACATTTACTTGCTAAGGACTGTTACTATACAATTAGCAAGGACTCATTGTATCCTGTCTTTATTTACCTTTGTTTACATCTAGTTCATTTTGTGCTTGTGGCTGAGCCACTTATATCACATGGACACGTACTTACTGTGCATTACTGTGCAACTTTACTATACTTAGAACTCCAGTTTTGTATAAAAAGTTGACAGACTGGTGGTCTTAAACCCCAGTCTTGTCAACTTCGCAATCTAGGGATTTTCCCTATACTGCACTTGATCTAGCTCACATATCACTTGCTCCAATCCTCCTTTACTGAAGTCTAAGATCTCTAAGTCACTCTAAGTGTCGCTAAGGATATCTTATACTTCTCATCCTGGATCCTCACATAGTTATTGGTGGAATCATCCTCATTGCTATCTCATTGATTCAAATCTTCATTGTCATCAGGAACATCAATTATGCTATTCTAGCATACACTCATCACCTCATTACCAGGGGTATTAATACTGATCTTCCCTAAGACCATCCAATAGGATGCTCTTAGCAGTTGACATACTTTTCCTTCTGTTCCTGGTACTATGAAGCCATGTGGTTGGGCCATGTAGATCTCTTCGTCAAGGTCTGTGTTCAGGAAGGTGGATTTGATGTCCATTGAGTGGACTTCCCAGTCTTCTAGAGCAGCTAGAGCAAGTAGTGTACAGAGTGATTCAAAGCACGTGACAGGGGAGAAGGTTTCCATGTAGTCAACACCATGTACCTGTGTATACCCTTTTGTGACCAGATGTGCTTTGTAGTGTCCATCTCCCTTTTGCTTACAAACCCATTTGTTTTCTATGAGGTTGTGGCCTGTGGGGAGGTCCATGAGATCCCAGGTATGAAGCTTCTCTAATGAGGCTAGTTCTTCTTGGCAGGCAGAGTGCCAAGAGTCACTGTCAGGGCTTGAGAGCACTTGTTGAAGAGTGAGTGGATCATGGGAGATGGCATGGGAGAGTAAGGCAGAAATTGAAGGACCATCATGCAGCATTGCAAAAATGTCATTGCTGTCAGACCCCCCCCCTCGCCAAGGATATCAACAAAGGTGTGTGGGCCATAAGAACTGTCAGTGAAATGAGTGGGGTGACATCCAATGTGTTGCGATCAGTGCAGTGCAGGTGTGTCATCATCCACTGCCTCAACACAAGACTGACAATGGACAGGAGGTGCATGACTCTCCCACTGAGGAGCAGTGGCTGGCAGAGCATCATCAACCCATGCAATGCGGCAGGTGCAAACATGCAGAGGGGTGACAGCTGGCATCGACAGCCTGGGTGGAGTAATAGGAACATCAGGGGCAACAGCTGGCAAGGCATCCACAGGCACCAGAGGAGGAAGTGCAGAGATCAGGCCAGGGATAGGCATGTCACCACCAGCAGCTGTGGTAGGAGAAGGAGGAGGAGGAGCACTGCCCACAACCACTGGAGGTCCATCATCATCCAAGCCACCACCAGCAGAGTTGCCATCAGAACCATCATCGGAATCATTGTCAGAATTGGTACAAGCAGGGGTGGGCACAGGGAAGAGATCATGTATGGTAGGGTGAGAGATGGCCTCCACAGCCAGAAATACCACCTCCTCAAATACTGCATTGCAGCTGACCACAAAGTGTTGAGAGTGGGCATCCCAAAAGGTCCAGCCCTTAGTACCTGCTTTGTAACCAATGAAGGTGAGTGGTTGTGCCCTAGGGTCAAGTTTGGAGTGTTGATGATCAGGTGTCTTGACCCATGCATGACAGCTGAAGATGTGCAGATGAGAGACATTGGGGGGGTGTCAGCAGGTTGCCAGAGAGACATAGGAGCCCACCACCTGAGACACTTCATGGGTGAGAGGTTATAGGTATGCACCACTGTATGGATGGCCCATTCCCAGAAGCCAGGGGAGAGACCAGCATGATGAAGGAGCAACAAGGTGCAATTGAGGATGGTCCAATTCCATTGCTCAGCACAGCCATTCTGCTGCAGTGAGTAGGGAATGGTTTTCTGGTGAGCAATACCTTGGGAGTCCAGTACATCCATTATGGTGGCATTAACGTATTCTCCTCCTCTGTCAGAGCACAGGGTATGAGGCCAATGCCCAAAGAGTGTATGAACATGCACAAGATAGTGCTCCAAGGCTGAGCACAGTTGGTCTTTGGTCTTTAGAGGGTAAACAACACCAAAGCTGGAATAATTGTCCAGAAATGTAGCAAAATACAGGTTGCCTGACCCAACTGATGCTGTGCTGACAGCTCTGACCAGGTCTGAGTGGACAAGGTTGAGTGCTTCAGTGGCATGTGAAGCAGAAAGGCAGAATGGTGACCAGGATAGTTTTCCCTGTAGGCAACTGACACAAGGGCGTGAGGGGGCTGGGTCTGCCAGAGGTAGGAAACCTGACAATTGGGAAGGTGAGATATGGTGGATGACCTCCTCAGATAAATGTCCAAGCCACTCATGCCAAATGTGCAGAGATGGAGAGGTGACAGTGTTTAGAGTGGCAGGGATATTGAGCATAACCCAGTAGGTGCCATTTTCTAGTGTTCCCATACTGAAGATATGTCTGTCCCATGAGATAGTGCAGTCAGTTTCTCTGAAGGTGACTTGGAAGCCATGACTAGCAAGTTTGCTCACAGAGAGGAAATGGCCAGAGGCTCCTGGTACATGCAAGACACCAGACAATGATAGGGAGACCTCAGTTTTGTCAGGGAGTGTATGCTGATGGCTGCAACTCCCAGATCCAAGACAGGGAGTTGTAGCCCCATTCCCAACAGTGACATTGCATATTGTTGAGGAGTAGGATTGGAGGTCTGAGCAGTGGGGTGTCATATGGTCAGTACAGCCCAAATCCAGCATCCACGTGGCAGACCTGCCAACATAGTAACATGCATTGAATACTGAGGAAGAAGAGGAAGACATTGCATTTATACTAGGTGTAGGATCCCCTTCCTTGTTCCTATCCTTTTTCTGTTTGTCTAACCTCACTTATACATCCTCCAGCATACTGTGAAGCATCCAGCAACTATCCACTGTGTGGTTCTTCCTCTTGCAATGAGTGCAGAATTTTCTGTTGCACTGTTGCATCGTATGTGGAGTCTGGAATGCTGCAAGGGCTGATTGTGGTTTCATACATGCTTCTTCATCTATGATGTGTCCTCGTATAATCCCAAGATTTAGTTGATTGACATCAGAAGAGGCAAGAATGGAGGATATGAAGTGTCCCCAGGAGGAAGGGAGCACATTGAGAAGGATAAAGCACATTTGCTGCTCCATGATGTCAATCCCAGAGTTTGCAAGGCATTCTTCCATGATAAGAAGAGTATTGAGTTGAGGGATAAGAGGTGAATGTATATCATACTTGCAGGTCATAAGCAATTGGAAGTGAACAAAAGCTGCAACCACAGTTTGCCTCCCATAGACTCCCTGTAACAACGTCCAGGCTTGTGTAGCTTGTATGGAGTTGGAGGTGATGATTGTTGTGGGTTGCATACTGCAATGCATTGAGATAACTGCTTTGCTATCTCATCGTTGTCCTTCCATAATTGCAATTCTGTGAACACAGGCATGAGCAGGCAAAGGTGATAAGAGATAGACATCATTGATTGCAGCATGAGGGGGAGCAGAGACAAAGACAGGGGGAAGACAGAGATGGTGCCAGACAAGAGGGTGCAGACTAAAGAGAGGGTGCTTTCCATTGTATAGAAAGACTTAAGGGAAAAGACAAGATGACTGGGGGAAAAGTAGACATGGAGACGAAGCTATAGAGTTATAGCTCCACTCCAAAGACAGAGACAAAGGGAGCTGCCTAAAGCAGTAAGGGAAAAGACATGGCCCAATGTAGACATGGGAAACTGAGCCATAAGATGTAGAAAAGACGTAGATGAGATGGAGATAAGACAAGGGTAAGAGATAGATGAGATGCAGATAAGATATGTGAGAAGATAGGATGTAGACAAAAGATATAGAGGGAGGAACTGCTCAGCAGTGTGAAAATGAGACAAAATCCAACAAATTCTTCTGTATTAGTTGTAGTGATAATTGGAAGACCTCCCTCCACATCCTCTGTTGACATTATGGGAGTGATTTATGGCTTTGATATAGTGTACCAAACTCCCATGATAACTAGTGCAGATTTGATGATGTTTGCCCATTGGTGATAGTTGTCGGAAGATTCAAGGATGATGTTAATCTTTGGCATGGAGACAGCATGAAATGAGGGTAAGAGTTGTGAGATGAGGATGGTGAGTATGAGGTAAGAGTGAGAGTTGAGTATGGTGAAGATGAGTATGAGAGTGAGCAGGAGAGATACACAAATAGCCTGGGCAGGGCCCATAACCTGATGAAGGCAGGCCATGTGCATGAGTTGAACTAGAATAGTTCTTATTAGTTTGTGATGTGTACAGTAACTATTTATAGTAAATACAGTAGTGCACAGACCAATGTAAGTATGAGCTAAGGACATGTGTATCCTTGTATACGTATATGTATGTGTGTGTGCACAGTAGTCATCCAAAAGAGGAAGGAGATGTTAGTCAGCATATGATTGTCAACATAGTGACTGTTGTCAGTACAATGCACCTACACAGGCTTTGCCAATGGGTATGCCTGGGTATGGGTATGGGTATAGGTATGGATTTTCATGGCTGATAATCAAGAGGGATGGGGACATGGACATTGACAAGGTCTGTTACAACTTATGTATAATGACACAGATAAATATTTGATTGTGTCTTATTTAGTCAATGTTGCAACACAACAGGTCTATACTTTACAGCTGGAGAGATAATTGGAATTGGTCTGTAAGTTGGGGTTGGTCTGTAAATTGGACTTGATCTGTAGATAAATAGAGGATTATTTACTTTTTTTTCTGTTGCAACAAGCTATGTATACTTTCACTGATGATATCCTATTACTCAATGTTGCAATGCCACAAGTTTTTGTGCATGCAGGATATGGGAGATTGTTGCAGCTAATATATACACAAGTGTTAGGAGGTAAGAAAAGCACATGGCTAGTAATGAGACTGGCAGCAGCATGGCTGCAGCAGAGTAGGTGAGGTTGCAAGTGCAGTGAGGGCAAGGCAATGTGGTAAGAGTACGCTGCAGGGAAGAAGTGAGGAGGTGTAGAGAATAGGATGAGGGATGTACTCACTCAGACTAAGTGTAAGATGTCTGAGTGATTGTAATGTAGAGTGCTCATCTTATATAGTAAGAGTGAAGTAGAGTTGGGGTGGAGTGTAGGTAGAAAGTACAACAACTACTATAAGTGGGGGGATGTGCATCATTCTGGAATATGTGTGGAGTGGGAGAACTTGGAGGTAAGCAGTCCAAGGAGTAGGGTAGGTGTACATGTTATATACATGAAGTAATGTGTAGTGAAGTAGGAGGAAAGCCAAATGAAATATAGGTGTGTACATGTGCATACTGATTCTCAACAATTTTTACACTAGTAAAAAAGAATGGTGGTGCCATAGGTGATTTTTAAGATTGAATATGTCTGCTTTTCAAGTTTTCATCTAGGAATTTCTCCAATTCTGCCTGTTCTGTAAGGGATAGATTGTAAATATTCCCTGCATGCATTTTAGAGTTTGGCTTTAACTCTGTAGCATGATCCCATATCTTTTTGGGAGGTAATTCATGAAAAGACTCCATTTCAAAAACAGGTTTGAAGTGATGATATGCAAGTGGCACAATTTCTTCAAAGGATCTTTTTAACTTCTTCTTTTCTGCTTCTATCACAAGATCTTGGCTGATGTTATTGATAGTGGCTTCTGTCTCTTTTTTGCCTACTAGTGTAAAAACCTGTTGTATTGCAACATTGAGTTATAAAGCATCATCTGAGAAAGTATACATAGGTCATTGCAACAGAAAATAAAATGAAACAGTGCTTTACCCATTGACAGATCAAGGAATATCCAGAGAATAAGAGGTACACATATGCTGTTGCAATAGGGAATAAAAGGAAACATCTCTCTATCTATTTACAGACCCACCCCAGTTCACAAACCAACTCCAATTTCCAAACCAATACACCAATCCCAATCACCTCCTTTCCACCATAGACCCTATGCCCTCACCTAGGAGGGGAGAAAATAAGTGAGTACAATACAACAGTGCAATTCAACAGTACAATTGACCAATCCAGTACAGAAACCAATCATGCCTGAACACTCCACTCCCTGCTTTGCTGCTGTTTCTTGTACACCACATTAAATAGGAAAATGGTATATAGTCTATTAGCAACAAGACTCACCAAGGCCCTGGTAAGATATTCTGTAAAACCTCAGGATACACCACATTCAAGGTTGATCCTGTCCCCAGATGTGTAGCATGATAATGCAACATAGAGTTGACCATGGGAAAAACTCCAGAGTGCAAGTCCAATCTAACATGATTGACTGATTGGCCTTGTGACTTATTGATGGTCATGGAAAAGACAGGGTGAACTGGGAATTGGTAGCATGATAGAGGAATGGGCAGTAACTCATCAGTGGGATCTAAGACCATCCTGGGAATAAACATAAGATGCAACACCTGAGAACATGTGGTTTGACCTCCAGCAGCAATAGGCAAGTCCCATTGCAGAGTCCATGGGATGGGTCCATATTCCTGAGGAGCATGAGGGGACAGCCAACTTTGACATGAAGGTGGGTGGTGGACAGGGGGATGCCAGTGACATTGAGGGAGTTGAGATATTCAATGGGATAGTCTTCCTGGCCACTCTTGACTTTGTCAATACTGAAGAGGGTGGTGTCCTCCCCAGGAAACTGGGCAAGGATAGCAGAGTTGAGATCATCAACATTGTCATTCTTGGAGGAGAGTATGGTACACTCCAGAAAATATTGGTCAGGCTTCTCCTCTGCACCTGAAATCCTAGGGTAGATGGAGTCAATGAGCATCTGGACAGTGTTCTCCGAGAGGTGCATGCTGGTGGGGAGTTTGATGGATGGGTTTTGCCAGCACCAACTTGAAGCAACCACTGAGCAAATGCAGCACTGCCTGGAGTGTGGTCAAGACACATATTCTACTTTAGGTGGAGGATGGTGGTGCTTTTCCAGAGCTGAGAGTGACAGAGGGAAGCATTGACTATCTGCTGTCTGGAACCCTTGGGGATGACAGGTAGGATTTGGTGAAAGTCCCCACCAAAGAGCACAGTGATCCCCCCAAATGCAGCCCCATCCTCCAGCAGGTCTTGTAAGGTGTGATCCAGGGCCTCCATGGCATAGCAATGCTGCATAGGTGCCTCATCCCAGATGATTCCAGTCTCCTTCAGCAGCCCTTCATGGTCAGAGTTGTGCTTCAGATTGCAGGTGAAGGTTTCATGGAGGGAGATGGGGATCTTGAAGTGAGAGTGGGCAGTGGGACCTCCATCCAGGAGAAGTGAGGCTATGCCTGAGGAGGCAACACAGAGAGCAGCCTTGCCCCTGGAACACACAGCAGCAGCAATGGTGTTGCAGAGATAGGTCTTCCCACAACCTCCTGCACTGTGGAGGAAAAAGGTCTTGCCCTGATTCCCATCAACAGAGGCCATGACAGCATCAAAGGCAGACTTCTGCTCCTCATTGCAGTAATGGTCCTCAACTTGCAGAGTGAGGTCATAGATGTCATGATCAAGCTCATCTTGCAGAAGGAGGTTGCCAAGAACTTGCCAATGATGCTGGGGGAGTGGCATGGGAGGGAAGTCAAGGAGGTGCTTGCCCATCTTGCTGAGGATCTTGTCAAGGAGGTAGAGGCCATAGTCATGGACTTGCTCCTCAGTAGGATCAGGGAGATTGTGATGGGTTGCAAGGGCATGGTGCAAATCATCACATAGTTTTGCTTTGTGATGATCCCACAGAATGGCAGGGTTGGATGGGATGTTGTGGTAGAGGATGTAGGCAAAGAGAGAGTGCAGTTGACCACCAGTCTGCATCTCCACAGCCTCTTCCAGGCACTGATCCCATTCACTATCATCCTCCAGGAGACCTCTAGCAAGACAGGCAGCCTTGTATGTTGCGCAGACTACCCCATTGCAAGTGCACAGATCATTCCAGTCTGTTGCCCCCTTGATGATGGTCAGAAGCATCCTGAGGTAGAAGCACTCCCCAGCAGATGGATGGACAAAGTACATGCAACCAATGGCAAAACCCCTCTGTCTTGGCTTCCACTGATGCCCCTTGGACTCCCATACAAAGTGCTGAGGAAAGTCCTGGTAGAAGTATTGGCAGGCACTGTCAGGATACTGCTGTTGGCCTTGAACCACTCTGTCAGGTGTATCCTCTTGGCAGAGGGGCATTCCAGGACTTCCTCAGGGTCATCACTTGCTTGGAAGTAGACCTGCTGCTCATTCTCCACATGGACAGGAAGGTGATAGACTGTGGGGAGCTCTTGGTGCATGGAGAACTCAAAGATGTGCCAGCCTGCCTCTGAAGGACCAATGTAGCATGCATCAATGTAGTCCTGGATCTCATCCACATTCCCAACCTACACAGTGGCCTGATCTGGACCCTTGTAGATGTATTTGTGGATGTACTTGACTGCCTTGACTGAGGCACTGATCTCCAGATTGGTGTGGCAGTCATACTTGGCAAGCAGGTAGGGATTATATGGGACCACATCACAGTTGGTAAAGACATGGACCTTATTCTGACTGAGATGCTTTGTGAAGGTGCACCCATTGTCTGGCCTGGTATAGACTGGGTATCCATCCTCTCCAAAGTGAGTCTCCTCACAAAAATCCTTGGGGTAGTGCTTGCTGCAATGCCATTGTTGGTTGTCATCCTTCTTCATGCAAGGGGATTTTACATGGTCAGGAGCACCACAGGTACCATGAAGCATGTACTTGGTGACAGACTCATAGAGCATTGGATGGAGGGCAGGATCAGGGAGCTGTTCTGAGACAATGCTGTCCACATGATTGGCATCATGGATCTTGTATAGGGTCTTCAGGGAGATGAGGAGATGCATGTGAGGGAGGCCATGCTTCTGGAACTCTATGGTGTAGACACTGCCAGCCAGCTCTCCAAACAGCCCAGCTTTGATGTCATCCAGCAGGGCTTTCTTCTGGTTGAAGATGTGAGCAACAATGTCAGGGTGATCTGCAGCAGTCTGGGATGTACCATCATCATATTTCAGCAGAGCTTCCTGGATTTAAGGTCAGTTGGGGTTTACAGTCATGGTCAAGAAGATGTCTGGCTTACACCCATAACAACAAATGGCCATAGAGTCTTGGAAGAGCTGGTACATATGCCCTGCACTGCCCTGGTGGGTGGAGGGAAGGACCATGCACTGACCCTGCTGTCCAAGATTGACTGGAGCACCATCCTGGTTGCCATGGACTGCATCCTGAAGCCCTTTGTAAAGATCTGCATGTATATCTTTTTGATGGGTCCTGGTCCAGTACAGGTTTGTCTCATCAATTGATGCCCAGGTATCCACCAAATGCTGCTGGAAGAGCTTTCCACTGTGAAAGAGGATGTTATGAGGCACTTGCTTTGGCACCTCATAATACTTTTTCTTTTTTCTTTCCTTCTTTTCTTATATCTTACCTACTATAAACATAGTATTAACTATGGCTTGAGCTTATCTCATACTTATAAGTAAGGACTCTATCTCTTTCTTTATAGTACTACAGTATTTACATACTGAGTTGTGAGTTTTACTCCAAGTACTATAACGACTTATTTTTTCTTTTATCCTTCTTTAATTTACTTGCTAAGGACTATTACTATGCAATTAGCAAGGACTCATCTTTCTTGTCTTTATTTGTCCTTGTTTATCTCTTATTTCACTCATGCTAGTGGCTACTTTACTAGCTTACTATGGACATGTCTCAAGTCATGTGACTTCATTGATTGCTGCACAATCTGTTGATGACCATGAGCTTAGTAACATCCTCCTTCCTTTTTGGTCTTGATACTGTACACACACACAGACAAGCATACTTACATTTACACAAGTTCATAGATCATACTTCTCTGGTCCATGCACTATCATACATACTATAAGTAGTCTGTAGTGACACTGCATGATGATAAGAACTATTCAAGTCCCCCTCTTGTGCATGACCTATTCTCATCAGGTTATGGGCCCTGCCTGGGTCATATGTGCACTCATACTCTCTCTGCTTACACTCAGGATCATCTCTCTTACTCATATCCCTCATCTCCTACTTCTACTCACTCTCCTACACCTCACACACTCCACTTCCTCAGTTTCAGTTCCCAAAATCAACATAACACTGGAGAACTCCAAGAACTACCACCAATGGGCCAACATCATTAAGTCCACCCTCATTATCATGGGTGTCTTGTACACCATCTCCAAGCCCACTATCACACCTGTCACCTCTACTCAAAATGTAGAATGGGGTCTACCTGTTCTCACAACTACCAATGAAGATGAAATACAACAGTGGAAGGACAATGACACAATTGTGAAAGCAGTCATTTCTGTAAGACTGGAGTCTAACATATCCATGATGGGAAGCTGGGTGCACTCTCTTAAAGGTCACTCTAAAAGAAAGGATATCCAGCTGTATCAAGCTGGGGTCTATTCTCTATGCCACTGAACTACTTATAGTAAACTAAGGCATGCATGGACCAGTGCAGTAGCTACAGGGCAGGTCAAGCAGTATAAGACTGCAGTACAAGATAAAGGGATGTGCAGCATCCATGAGAACCAGCCCATCTAGAATAGCCCAGACCCATAATGACAGTAAGTGATGTAAGATAAGATAAGATCATATCATCTTATCTAATCAAGAGAAACATAAAAGAAATGTAAAAGATAAAAGGAATATAAAATGAAAGGCCTAAAAGTGACCTGACAATTTCCATGCACTGTTCAACACAACCTTTGACCATCATTGCTTCAGACAATGTCCACACACAACATGCATGGGAGCTGTTAAAGGGAATTTACAGGAAACAATCAGCAGTTGCAGCATTTGTCCAGTTCCAATCACTACTCACCTGCAAATACAACATGCATACCCCACTGATGACCCAACTCAACACTCTCCTAGTAGCTCAAGAATGTCTTGCCTCCTCTGGTGTCAACATCTCTGATCAACAGATGTGTTTTGTTCTGTTGCATGCCCTCCTGTTGTCTTGGAGTCATTCTACATTGTCTGTTCTAGCATCCTCAGACATCACACACCTTGACCTAGCCAACATTCACAGTCAGATTCTTGATGAAGGAGCTAGAGCTAAGCTGCTTTCTGCCTTATCAGTGTTTCAAACCTCCACCACTCCTACATGATGCAACACAAGCTTCTGCACTCATTTCAAACAGTGCAATCACATGATCAAGACCTGTTGGGCACTGCACAGAGTACCAGAAGATGTGAAAGCAAAGAGAGGGAAAGATAAGGATAAAGGACCCACTGGGGATACAACATTGATGAGCACCATGTGCACATAACACTGGAAAATGACCATCAGTGACATCAGGCAAACACAGTGACATTAATGCACCACACACAACAATCATCTGCAGTTGCATCAATCATGCATTTGTTTAGGTGTTGGACTATGGGACTGGGTTTGGCCAACAAGGAGCAGGATTGATAAGATGTATAGGCTGAGATGCGGTCCATGGAGTCATGAGTCACAAAGTCAGCATCTGGTGTAATCGGTGCATTTCCTATTTCACCCATCTGTATGGTATGATACTTTAATTGTTCACATCTAGACTCCACCTCATTGCAAATATCCCTATGATCAACCTTACATTGTAAATTTTCTGTTTTGTTTTGTTGTGCTCCAGCCTTGGAGCTAGACTTGTATTTAAATGGTGCACTGTCTGTCAGAAAGCAATAGATTTCCCCCCACCCATGATTTGTCTTCTCCTCTCCCATCCAAGTCAGATTGTGAAAAGTGCATCCTGCTTCCCCCTCTGCATATCCCAAGGCCTAGAAAGTGCACATACCCCATATGTCATGTTCATTATTGTGTTGCATTTTCCATTGTGTTGCATTGCATTCTATATTGCATTGTGTCAAGTCTCTATTGTGTTGCATTGCATTGTCTATTGTGTTGTGTTGCATTTTCTATCATTCCCCTTTTGCAGAGCTTACAGTGTCATGTCTCCATCACATTTCCTCATTGTTGCCCAATTGCATCACATCATCACTTTATTTGTACTAAACTACTAAATCTCTCCCTTTTGGTGTCTAGAGGATCTTACAATTTGCACCCCTCAGCAATTGTTGTGGTTGTGATTGTAGATTCTGCCATCACCCTGACACAGCACATATCAATGTTTAGCACCATGTTAAACCACTTATCTTCTGTGTCCTCTGCTTCTGACATCAATGCTTGCTACTATGGTGCAGATCGCTGAGTGCTTGACTTGGGGTGTACTGATCACATATCACCCCACCACTCATATTTCACCACTTATGAACCACTTACATTCTGGAACATAACAGTAGGAAATGGTTCAACCATTGCATGTGTTGGGATGGGGTCTAGCATGAAGGATCATTGACTCCCAGACAGAATGATGGTGTCCCTGCAACTATCCAACATCCTCCATGTGCTGGGAGCCTCTGGGAGGTTTTTATCCATCAGCAAGCTTGACTGCACAGGTTTTCACATCATCTATGAAGGTGGTCACTGTATTATCTTGAAAGCTGGACAGGAGTTCAGCATTGGGTTTCTCAAGGATGGTACTTACTGGCTGTCACTAGTCTGCACACCAACAGTCCAATCTCATGTCTCCCCTATGCTCTGTACATGGCATGATCACCTTGGGTATCTCTCTGTGGTGTTGCATATCTAACCTTCCCAACTCACCAGTTTCAGCACTCCTTCTCCAGACCCTACCACAACTCCCTGCACCAGCTGTCTTGCAGGGAAGTTTCCCTGAGCATCCTTCTGTCTCTCCTGCTCACACACCACTGAAGTGCTTGGCCTCATCCACAGTGACTTAGTTGGGCCTGTTGGTGCTGTGGCTCTCAGGTTGGGCTCTCTCTATTTTGCCACCTTCCTCAATGATTTCTCTGGGTATTGGATGGTCTATTTCCTATGGAGCAAAGACCAGTTCTCAGTCACCCTGAAGGCTTACCTTGCCCAAGTCCACAACCTCTTTGGTTGTTGGCCTACAGCTCTCTGGTCTGATTGTGGTGGTGAATACATCAACTCTGCAGTGGCAGACCCTGACTGCATTCTGGTTGCTGGCTGACTTGCCACCAGACATTTCACACCTTCGTGTTTTTGGGTGTTGCACTTGGGTCTGTGTTCCTGATCATGCCCATGGCAAGCTGGATGCCAGGTCTTGGCCTCTCACTTTCATATGGTACAAGTCCAGTACCAAAGGTTGGCTGTTTTGGGACCACACATCTTGTCACACTGTTTCTAGCCATGACACTGTATTTCAGGAAGATGTTTTTCCTGCCCAGGAAGCCACTGTTGCACCTACCATGTTTGACCTTTTTCCCCTGGCTCCTCCTCTGTTGCCTGCATCAGACAACAGTGGTGGTGACTGTGATTATGACAATGATGACTACCTGGATGAGCCTGCAGCTCTTGGCATCCCTGTTCAGCTTGCTCCTGCCATGGATGCTGCTGCCCATGCACTGTTGGCACCCTTGGTGCTGGTTGCTGTTGCTCCTGCAGCACCTATGGCACCTGCTACTCCATCTTCTCCTGTTGTGCCACCCCTCCTACCAGAGTCTGTGGCACCTCTGCCCATCATGCCTCCTTGTGCTGTGGGGCTGGCTGATGCTCCCCTGCATGTGTGTGCCCAATGCACAGTGCATGTCACAGACATCACTCCCCTGCCCCCATGGCATCACCCTGCTGCTCCCTCTCTGGGATGTCAGGCTGTGTGCTTGTCTCATGGATGATGACATACCTGTTCTCCACCACTCTCAATGCCTCACCTGCCACCCTGATCACTTCCATGACAGCACCTATGGCCCACACAATTTCATGGACATCCTTGGCAAGGGGGGGTTGGATGATAGCAACAACAATGATGTGTTCACAACACCTCAAGCTGGGCCTTCAATTTCCTCCATTCTTTCCCATGCCATCTCTTGTGACCCTCTCACTCTGAAACAAGCACTTTCTGGCCCCAATAGTGACTCCCAGTGCTCCACATGTGATGGAGAACTTGCATCTTTACAAAGGCTTCATACTTGGTTGATCTTCCTCCTGGTCAGAACATTGTAGGGAATAAGTGGGTTTTCAAACAAAAGGCTGATGGGAGATACAAAGCATGACTCATTGCAAAATGGTATACCCAGGTCCATGGAGTTGATTACACAGAAACATTCTCTCCAGTAGCACATTTTGAATCCCTTCA
Source organism: Albatrellus ellisii (assembly GCA_003314395.1). Taxonomy (NCBI): domain Eukaryota; kingdom Fungi; phylum Basidiomycota; class Agaricomycetes; order Russulales; family Albatrellaceae; genus Albatrellus; species Albatrellus ellisii. The sequence continues at coordinate 46,202 of QLPN01001352.1, forward strand.
CATGCTCCTTGCCATTGCAGCTCTTGAAGACTGGAAAGTGCATTCTATGGATGTCAAGTCTGCTTTTCTCAATGGTGACCTTGATGAAGAAATATACATGGACCAATCCCATGGCTTTGTCGTCCCTGGAACAGAAGGAAAAGTATACCATCTCTTGAAAGCTATCTATGGGCTGAAACAAGCATCAAGGCAATGGCACCACAAAGTGCATGGCTCACTACTTGCTCTCTCCTTCACTTGCACACTGTCTGACTCAGGGATCTATGTCTCCACCTCCTTGACACAACCTCTCATCATTGTCCTTTATGTAGACAACATCACCATATTAGGAGGGTCACTTGAAGAGGTAAAAGCCTGCAAAGTGGTATCAAAATCCATCTTCCAGATGATGGACTTATGAGAAATCAAATCATACCTAGGCTTACATGTCACATGAGATCACACACAATGTACCCTGGAGATAAACCAGGAAGCTTACATTGGTGATCTACTTGACTGATTCCAGATGCAGGATTGCAACCCCACCACAATGCTGCTTCCTCCAGGTACCACACCTACCAAGGTGTCAAGTGACTATGTTGCATTGTCTTCTCTTCACAGTGATTACCAGCAGCTAATAGGATCCTTACTCTATGCTGCCATCATATTGTGACCTGACATCTTGTTTGCCATCATGAAGCTATCACAGTTCCTATCCAATCCTCTGCCTCTCCACCTTTCCCTTGCATGACACATCCTCTGCTACCTAAAAGGAACTATTCACTTTGCATTTGCTATGGAAGCAATCTGGGTGCCAGGATCACCAGATACTTGGACTCCAATTGGGCAGCTGACTGCAATGACAGAAAGTCAGTTGGTGCATATACTTTCTTGCTCAGAGGAGGAGCCATCACTTGGGCATCACACAAACAACATACTGTATCCCTCTCCTCAACTGAAGCAGAGTATATGTCACTCTCACAGGCTGCTGCACAAGGGATGTGGCTTCGGTCACTGCTAAAGGAGATAGGTTTTGCATTCCTTTCCCCTCTTCTACTATACAGTGATAACAAGGGATCCATTGACATTGCTCCCAATCCCATCATCACTTGTGGCACCAAATATATTGATATTCACCATCATTATATCCACAAGTGCCTTTCTTCTGGTGCTATTGCAGTTCAACCTTTACCCTCATCTCACATTACAGCTGACATGTTGACAAAGCCCCTATCACTTCCCCTTTTCTCTTCTCACCATCTTGGTCTTGGACTTGTAGAGTGCATTCCCAGTATGGGGGGGTGTTGACAACCATGAGCTCAGTAACATCCTCCTTCCTTTTTGGTCTTGATACTGTACACACACACAGACAAGTGTACATACATTTACAGGTCATACTTCTCTGGTCTGTGCACTATCATACATACTATAAGTAGTCTGTAGTGACACTGCATAATGATAAGAACTATGCAAGTTCCCCTCTTGCACATGACTTGTTCTCATCACAATCATTGTTGATCCATGAATCTTAGTTACTTGTACCATCTTTAGGACTCTGGTTTTGTACAAGTAGTTGAAAGACTGGCAGTCTTAAATCCCAGTCTTGTCAACTTTGCAATCTAGGGATCCTACTATACTGCACTTGACCTAAGCTTGCTACAATCTTGCTTCTCTCATTAAGAACTAAGTCTAAGATCTCTAAGTCACTCTAAGCATCACTAAGACATCATAAACTCATCACCCTGGATCCTCATTTAGTCATCAGTGGTATCATCCTCATCACTATCTCATTGATGCCACTCTTCATCATCATCAGGAATGTTTACTATGCTTATCAAGTGCACAACAACTACCTTGTTACCAGGGGTTCAGTTATCACAAACTTTCCCTAAGACTCCAATAGGCCACTCTTAGCAGGGGATGTCTGCCTCATTGAGTCTTTTGAAGGCATGGCACCCATAGTAGGACTGCTGGGAGACAGTTTTGGAGTGCATCTGACCACTTGGACCTGGCTGTGATGGTATGTTGATGTGGAAGCCAGAGTCACCTTTGGGGAAGAGGAGGACATAATGCAATGGGGAATAACTGTGATGCAGATGGCTGATTCTCTTAAGGCTACCTCCACACAGGCACACAACAATGTCACAATGCAACAAGTCCACCTGTTGTCCTCCACTCCCAGGAATGATGGCAGCAATCTCCTTTGCAGTGGGAGCATTGTATCTGCACAGGTCTGTGTTGAGATCTACAGTGATGCAAACAGCCATATTGACTTGCTCTTCTGGAGCCTTGTCCTTGAGGATCTCATGAGCTTGCCTGTACATGTTGATGTTTGGGTTGGTGGCAAGCAGCATGGCATGGAGATCAGTCATGGTGGATGGGTCAAGGTTATGGTTGTTGGCCAAGTGTGCATTCACAGCAAGGTCAGGATCAAGGACATAGAGCTGGGCATAGTGTGGTGTGACTCCAGGAGTTGGCAGGAGGGCCCCCATCTTGTGATGAAGGGAACCATGAAGTCTGAATGCATAAGGCCCAGACCCAGCAAGCACAGTATCATTGACATTTGCAGCAATAGATGTGAATGCAAAAGCAGCATTGTATTGGCATATGTTGCCACTGAACCTCTTTGCAAGTGGATCACTACCCTTCAACAACTTGGAGAGGGTAGGTGGTGGCTGAGCAAAGGGAGGGAGCTGGATCTGGCCCTGCAGGCAGCACATGCCAAATTGAGGATGGGTATTAGATGATCTTGCCAACTTCTCAGACAGAAAGTGAAGAGGATGACAGTGAAGGCATTATTTATCCATGGGATCAAGGTTATGGCAGTGTTCAGGCTCATGATATTTCTGACAGCCAGGAGGGATGGGGAGTGGGGGAGGTGCAGGAGGCTGTGGTTGATCCACTTCAGGATCATTTTGCTGAGGCTGATGATGCTGAGACATTTGGATATTGAAGTCTACATCCTGGGCATGTTCCTGAGATAGCTGCTGATGCTGGTCCTGGTCCTATGCTGCTTCCTGTGCCAGTTCTCCATTTTCCTCCTAGAAAAATCAGCACAAATGAGCCCATGGTCAAATTCAAATATATATGTTGCAATTACTGACCTGTGCTGGCTGTTGTGCATGGACTGCTGCTATTTCCTGTGCATTTTCTGTGACTTGCTGCTCCAAGACCTAATGCAAGGATTTAAAATCAAGATGAGATTGTGATCAGAATCTATACATACCACAAATATGACTGACCTGTGCATGATGTGCTCCCCACCCTTCCAGATTTCTTGCAGGATCCCTCACATTTGCAGATTGACCTTGGTCCACTTGAGCCTGTGCTATGCAGTGATTTACATGCTCAGCATGATACTGTTGAAAGCCACAATGCAATTCCTGATCCCAATGTGTGTGCTGCTGCTGTGGTGGATTGACAGGTCCAGGAATCCCAGGATACCCTTGAACAGGGACAGGTGGATGGTGTGGATATAGAAAGGGAAGAGGCATAGGCTGATATCCATATGGGTATGGATGATGGTATGGGTATTGTGCTGGGTGATAGTGAGGGGGTACATAATATTGCAGAGCCTGTGGTTGCCATGCTGGAGGGGGAACAGGAGGATAGTGTGGGTGGAGAGGTGCAGGATAATAAGGAAATGCAGGGGCAAGGGGATTCTGTGGGGCAGGAGCAGGATAGACAGGAGCAGGATATGGAGGAGCAAGAGGGTTCTGTGGGAGAGGGGCAGCCTGTTGTGGTAGTTGAAAGTTGGGTTGTGGGATATTCCCCACAGGTGGATCCCTTTGCTGTGCACAATGTGGTGATGGTGATGTTATTTGTGGTTCATGCTGGATACTATCTTGCTCATGCTGAGCCTGACAAGTGTGCTCAGGAGTGTGTGGTGGGGATCTAAGAAAAGGGAGGGATGGATCCAGTCAAATAGAATTGAGGATTGAGAGGTGTAGATGATGACATACCTCTGATCTGCATCCTCATGCTGGATCTCAGGGCTTTGATTAGCATCAGGCAGTTGTGGACTGAAAATATCATGGAAATGTCAGCATAAAAAGAAAGAAAAAACAAACAAAAGAAAAACATACCCAAGCAATTGAGCATGTTGCTGTGCATCTGGGGGTGGTGTTTCATATTGAATAGATCCAGGGCTGTAAGAGGATATAGATATTTAGAAAAAGATGAGGGATAGAAATGAATAAAGAAATATACCTTGAAGTATCATCCATTTAAAAGAAGAAAGGCAGCTGTGAAAAAACCAAGAGCCAGAGCCAGAGCCAGAGCCAGAGCCAGAGCCAGTGATAGAGTTGCCAGATCCTCCACACACCCCAGATAATCACAGTCAGAGGAAATCACCACAAGGCAGTGTCAGATCACAATGCTTATGCCTTTATTATAAAAGGTGCAACTCAGGTATCACCCCTTTTCTGTTAGACAGGTGGAAGTGAGGTTGAGAGCAAAGCAGCTGAACACCACAGAATGAGAGAGGTCCAGCAATTGAATGAACAACTGCCTTTTGCAACAGCAAACTAAGGCCATGCTGGTAGACTTCACAAATCTATAGGCTTGGTCTCTCTGAAAGAACCACCCAGAGCAAGCTTTGGACAGAAAGGAAGTGAAATATTTCTTCACAAAAGAGAGGAACAGTTCAATAAGATAAGCTAGCAAGAGAGGGCCCAGAGTAAGTGGGTGGCAAGAGGGAAGATGAATTATCAATGAAGCAGCTTTGATGTACTGTGTAGCTCCACTGCATGCTGTGCCACACACAGTGCACACAGAATTGTAGTGGCACTTGGTGAACCAAGTGGGTTTTTTAACTTATGATTGTCATCCCCTAATCAAATGGTGCACATGTGCAAAATACCAAGATGCAATAAATACTTGTTGCATTGGAACATCAACTAATAAGACATGATGACTACAGTTGTATATATATATTGCAATAGAGAACTGCAGAAGAGTTCAACAACATCCAGTCTGTAAGGATATAGTTCATGCTGTCAAAGATCTTATGTATAATCAGTGCAAGCAAAGATATAGTAAAGAGACAGAATAATGTAATGGATGAGCAGACAGATGGGAGGAGTTGGCTTGAGAGGGTGATGCTCTAGCTCTTCATGTGCACAGAAGTAGCAGCTTATGTCTTCTGCATCAAATTTGCTTGGTGGCTTGGGTGATAGTGAGACCTGCCATGGCAGCATGGGTGGGATGGCAAGTTGAGTGCAGCCTTCTCTGGCAGCACATTGTTGAACACAGTGTCGAAAAAGCAGATGAGTGGATGCAGGCAGGATGGGCAGGCACATTGCTGAGGTGTGCTGGTACAGTGGTGGCATGGGTGAGGAGGTGGTGGCCAATGCTGTATATTGGCACAGCAGTGGCGTGGGCAGGGTAGTGGCTGTGCATTGTTGACACAGTGGTGATGTTGCCACACAGGTAGGAGTAGGAGGAGGGATGTACCAAGTTGTTGGTTTTCACCTGTTATACAACACTGGACACACTATGGATACTTATCTGATTCTTATTCATATCTTATCTTCTCTCTTTATGTTTCAGACTCCTCCCTAAATTTACATAACCCTTACTATATAAACTCCACTTTCTTGACCACATACCTCAGCACTTTACACTCTTGCTGAGTTGTTTCTTCTGTGTACACTCTTTCAGCATACACCTCTATCTACCCTCACCTCAGATGTGGTCACCTGACCTTCTGCTCATGTTCTCTCAAGCATTAACCCTAGTCTCTGCAATCATATGTGTTGGGCTAAATGCCTACTCATTCCACTTGATGATGTTATTGTCATTTACTGCCCTACTCAGATATTTTCACAATTGCCTGCATCATCTTGAGTGGATGCAGGCAGTGTGGGTGTGAAAGTTGCCACACTGTGCTAGTATGGCAATGGCATGGGTGAGGAGGTGGTGGCTGCACTGTATTGGCATGGCACAGCTGTGGTGTGGGTGGCCAGGTGGTGGCCACCCACTGTTGGTACAGTGGCAGTGCAGGTGGGGAGGTGGTGGCCATGGGCATGTATGTGGGTGCAGCATCCTGAGGTGTAGGCAGGCAGTAGGTGGATAAGTAAGGGAAATTCTATGTGAGAGAAGACATACCAATGGCCCATGTCATCTTGAGTGGACACAGGCAGCCCACTGTAAAGTTCTCCTCTGCAGGTGGGATACCACCATGCCCTGCAAGCCTGCACACTTGCAAGCATCTGTGTCAGCCACTGATAACCATGTTAGTATGGAGACTGAGGTCAGGTGATGTGTGCACAAAACTGGCTGTTCCTGCAACCTGCTTTGTGATATCATGCCTGCTTGACCCTGGTTCAGGTGGGTAGGGAGCACATGCTGTTGACACAGCAGTGACATGGGTGTGCAGATGGGCACAGAATGATGGATATACCAATTGCCCACATCATCTTTGTTGATGCATTTTCATGCTGACCAACTCATACCTTCCTACTTCAGTCTCCTACTGTACACACATGTACATGTACATACACACATACACACAGTCTCTCTTTCCATACTGACTCTGGTCTGTGTGCTAGCATACTTACTATAAGTAGCTTACAGTGTCACTATATATGAATAAGAACTATGTTAATTCCCTTCTTGCATATGACCTGTGTTTCACAGGTTATGGGCCCTGCCCAGGTCATATGCAACACTCTACTCTTTATTCTCATACTCAGCTGCACAGCTCTCACACTCTCACCAAAACTCATCTTCATCATCACTATACTCTTCCTCACTCAACCCTCCTCCTCCATATCCATACCAAAAATCAACATTGTACTCAAATGTTTGGAGAACTACCACCAATGTGTTGGAGTTAAGGTCAAATGCCCGACCCTGTACATGTGCTACTACTCTTTGTAACAGAGCTACAATACTTTCATAGCAGAG
>QLPN01001354.1:8525-30752 GCA_003314395.1 Albatrellus ellisii
TTCCCTCTGGTACACATCTTCTCTATCTTACAGGCTTGTCTCCTGCTATAATGGCCCTTGGGCTCTAAGCTTATCAATTCTATGTCATCATGTTTGCTTCCCTGCTGTGCTGCCCAGCTTCATCATTGGGCAATGAACAGGCGATATGATGTGATAAAGAGAATGCAACAGAGAACACAATGCAATGGAGACAAGATGCAACACAATATAGACTGCAATGCAATGGGGAACACAATGCAATAATAGACACAACCTACAAGGAACACACACTTTCTTGATAGTGAGACACATGGAGGGAAGGTCAGAATGCACTTTTTCACAAATGGACTCAGACAGTGATGAGCATCACATGCGTGTAACACTGGAAAATGACCATCAGCAACATCAGGCAAACACAGTGACCTTAACGCATTGCATGTGACAATCATCCACAATTACATCAATTGCACATTTGCTTAGGCATTGGACTATAGGACAGGGTTCAGCCAATGAGGAGCAGGACTGACAAGACATATAGGCTGAGATGTGGTCCATGGAGTCATGAGTTGTGAAGTCAGCATTTGGTGTGATTGACACTTTTCCCTTTTTGCTCAGCCATTCTAGTATGATACTTTATTTGTCATGTCTAGACTCCTCATTTCCAATACTCCCTATGATCGACCCTGCACTGTAAATTTTCTGTTTTGTTTTGTTGTGCTCCAGTCTTGGAGCTAGACTTGTATTTAGATGGTGTGTCATCCATCAGAAACAAATAGATTTTCCCTGCCCACGATTTGTCCCATCCAGGTCTTGAGGCAAAAGTGTGCACCCTGTAAGTTGCATTAACAATTTCACTGAGTGTCTATCACATTGCATTGCATTCTCTATTGCATCACATTCTCCTTTGTGTTCTCCATTGTGTTGCATTGCATTACATGTCTCCCCATCATTGCCATTGTCACATCATGCTTCCATCATATCTCAGTATTGTCACCTGGTCATGTTGCGTTATTGCATCTCTCACCCTAATCTACTAACTCCATTTCTATTGGTGTCTAGGGAATCTTATAGCTCACACCCTTCAGCACCTGCTGTGGTTGTGATTATAGATTCCTCTCCCATATGCCCACAGTACACATCAATGGGGAGAAGTCAAATTGTGGGCATGGGAAATCTATTCTTTCTGACAGATGATGTGCCATTTAAATACAAGTCTAGCTCCAAGACTGGAGCACAACAAAACAAAACAGAAAATTTACAATGTAGGGTTGGTCATAGGGATATTTGCAATGAAGTGGAGTCTGGGCATGAACAATTAAAGTATCATGCTATACAGATGAGCGAAATAGGGAAAGCACCAATTGCACCAAATGCTGACTTTGTGACTCATGACTCCATGGACTGCATCTTGGCCTATACAGCTTATCAATCCTGCTCCTCTGTCAGGACGCATTTATTTTTCTTTTCATTTTACAATCTCTTTTATCCTTATCGCTCAAGATCTACACAAGATATCTTATCAGATCATGTAGATCTTATCGCGATTACATATGACTCATTCTCTATTCGTCATCAGCCCAATTACTATACATATATGACACATATTCTCACAGTCACTTACAGAGCTTCCCACAGATGCTGTGCATCCTTACTGATGCTGTGCAAGTTGCTTATTGATTGTTCACAGGAATGCTGCACATTCCTTTATGATACACCTGCCCTAGAGTACATACATGGTCTGTGCACAGGTTTCCATTAGTATATATACTTCAGCTGTATCGTAGTTACTCTTCAGCTGAATACATCTGGGATATCCATTTGCTACAAGCGTGATCTCATCCCTTTTGTTAGCCTTTCCTCTCCATTTACATTGTGTGACCTTGCTGGCAAACATCGGCCTCACATCCTCATCAGCCAAACCCAGTCCTATAGTCCAATGCCTAAACAAATGCACAATCAATGCAGCTATGGATGATTGTTGCATGTGGTGTGTTTATATCACTGTGTTCACCTGATGTTGCTGATGGTCATTGTCTGGCTTTACATGCACATGATGCTCATCATCATGAAGACATTTTCACTTGTCAGCTGTGAGCTTAGTGATGCACAGTGTGGTTACACAATCAATGTCCATTGTGTCAGGGTCTTGGGTAGTGTGGGGTCCAGTGAAGGCAGCTATAGAGGTGGCCAAATATGTATGTTGTGTACATATCTGTGCATCAAATTGGGATGCCATTTGTTGAGGGTCATCAGCATGTTGGCCATCATGTAAATATGGTCAGCAATATTCTTATTGAGCCCTAGTTGATAAAATGCACAGAGGGCTGTGTTGAAATATGGGCAAAGTGGCAAACAGCAGATTGATCATTAAAGTGTAGAGATAGACTTGTGAGCCCAGGTGAAGATAAATGAGCCACAAGGACAACAGTCCAGAGGCCTATAAAGCTAGAGACATAGCTGTAAGATAGAGAAGATGTATACCAGAGGGTAGAGGGTACACAGAAGAAAGAGAGAGCTCAGCACATGCAGAAGTGCTGAGGTGAGACAAAGACAAAGTGAAGAAGATATAGTAAGAGCTAGATAGAGTTTAAGAGGAGCTCAAACCATAAAGGGAAAAGAAATACCAATAAGATGAGATAGAGATAAGTATACTTAATAAGTAAACAGTGTGATCAGCATCATAAGGTAGTGAAAAAACAACAGGCTGTGTCATCCTTTATCTCAGCATTGTGAGTGCAGGTATGGGCAAGCAACGATGAGAGAGAGAAGCAAGCTGTTTGATTGCAGCATAGTGAAGATGTGGAGAAAAGTGGTGGAGATAATACTCCAGAGCACAGTAACGTTTGTAGACATCTTGGCAAAAGACGTCAGCTATAGTGGTAAGTGGGGGCTTCACCTTATGTAGTATAGGTGGGTTAAGGTTTAAGTGGAGTGTAAATGTGTAGTGTTAAATGTGGTGCAAGAACGTGATAGTGGGTTAAGTAAGTGGTTAGAACATGTGTTAGTGGAGACATAAAGAAGACATGTGTATGTGAGTGTAGTGAAGCTGAACAATTACCATGGATATTTCCAACAAGCATCAGCTGCTAAGATCTGGAATCATGCAGTATAAGCATCAGCAGAAAAGGTTCTCTGTTTGAATTGCTGAAGTTCTGCCATAGTGTGTACCTTGCATTGAGTTTCCTTGAATGCAAAGTCAAGGTCTCAGGTAAACTCAGTGAAAGTGGGGTGTCCACTGTGATAGGTGTCCCCAATGTAGTGGTCACACCAAGTGAGCATGGTTCCCTTCTGCATGAAAGATAAGATACACATGATTTGCTTGCATTCATCCATGAGATCAATTCCTTCAATGTACAGCATGCATGAATTTATGAAGACACAGTACTTTGTTTTGTCTCCATTGTAGATCTCTGGTTTAGCAGGTTTGAAAGACAATTTTGTGGTGGACATTGTGATTGGGGTGATTGGGGGTGCAACAAGAACATGTGGGAGAAATGAAACAGATGGGGGAACTGGTGAGATCAAGGTGACTGGGGTCTGGCAAGGAGAGTCAGCAACTTGGCTTCATGAATGTCAGCACCCAGGAATTCTTGAGTGTAAATATATAATTCTTTGGAGGGTGGTTCTTCATCAAGGCTAGAGGTGTCGACATAGTAGTTGGTGTTTATAACCTTCCACTTTTGACATCCCTGATACTCATGTTGGAGTTTACAGTGACATGCAACAGTGAATACACACAACTGCACACAACTGCAAATACATGAACATGCAACTGCATGGCTGCACCACACAGACCTCTTGCAGGACTCAAGGACAATACAGATGGACCTGTTACTTACAGAAAATCTCCTTCACATCTTTTCTTTTCTCTCAGTCTTCTATGAAGAGACTGAGGTCGGTACTTACTCTCTACACCATTCATGTTTTATGTTTTCTCACTATTTCTTCCTGTAGAATACAATTCTCTTCTTTCTACAGTCAGCATGCTCTTTCCAAGTAACCTCCTTCAATAACTTGAGGGTATGTCCTCTGAAGACAATGACATTCTGTCAATTAGAAAACTGGAATTCTGGGTGAAGGGTAGTAGGGATAGGGGGAGCCACAATGTCAGCTACACAGTGAGGAAATGTAGCTTAGCCTAATGTTACAACTTAGTACAGCAAGACAGCTGGCTATAGTTGCACAGGATCAGATGATAGACTCAAGGTGTAGCATGCAATGAGAACACAACAGATGGCAATGGATAAACAGAGACTGGACACCAGGAAGTACAGGAGACTAAGCTAAAGATCCTGTAAGTACTTTGGATCCTTTTATAGTACAACTGTAAGTCAGAGAATATTCTATTACAGTAATAGAACAGGCCATGTCATGATATATGGAATGTTCCAGTACTACTGTGCAATGGTTTGAAGTAAGAAGTTGCTGCAGCGCAGTAGATTGGTAAATGTAAGTAAAAAGAAAGGAAATTTGTAACAGAACATATAGCATGGCATAAGGCTGTTGTTATAGGGTTGAACCTATATGGTAGTACAACACAGTGTATAGCCGCTGTTATAGGATATGCATCCTATAATAGAACAGTCGAAGGGATCAGAATGGATGAAAGAAAAAGAGAATACTAACAGAAATACAACAGTCTAATACCGCATCTTATTGCTACATGTACCTGAACAATGATATCTACATATCTGTGTTAAAATTCAAAACGGCAATACACCTGTTTGATTGGGATGTCTAAGGAGGGCAATCCTGAGTAAGGTCAGCAGCACACCAGGTGCCACCAAGTATGTATGATGTATACATGCTATTGTTTCAAATTTCAAAATGCTGTTTCCTTGGGTGTTTATGGATGGGTTCATTGTGATACTAACTCACGCAGTCCCAGATGGATTGTGGCCACAAAGTATCGTACTCCAGCGCCCGCCTAGCTCAATCGGATAGAGCGTCAGACTCTTATAGCGGGCATCTGAAGGCTGCGAGTTCGACCCTCGCGGTGGGCTACTAGCTTAATTTTTCTCCCAGAAAACCCTAGGTACATCTCTTTCGAAACACTGGTGATTAATAGCAGCTCACATAATGTAAAAATATTCATCGCATCATTTCTATTGATCAGTAATGTCAGTATATTAGTGTCCGATATTACATTGCTCATGTGGGGTAAAGTCATAAGATAGTCGTAGTAAAAATAATGGCTTTCCGACCTGTCGGGAATGCGTGACAGATGTCCAGATCTGATGGGCCAGACATGTACACAACCTCAGGGGGTCATGGATCACCCACGATATGTACAAGAGCTAGATAGGCTTGTTTAGAGGACATACACTCGTGCATGGAACCAACATACCTGATGATGTATGGTATGACCGAAATGAAGAGGCAGGCAAAAGAGGCCCACATCAGGAAGAAACCAGTTCCTGCCGAGACTTCGATGCCCACAGGTATATTGGTCTGAGCAACATGGAAACGGTTTATGTCTTCTGATGTGTGCAGAATGGAAGTCCAAAGCGCAGAGCCAGCCAGAATAAATATGGTTCCAAAGACTGCGAAGAAAGCGGACATGAGGAAAGTCATAGTGTGTTTGATAATGCCGCTATGCAAAAGGAAAACAGTGCGGAATTAAAAACAATACTGCTCTCAGAAGTAACATAAGATAGGACGAACATGAACAGCGCAAGTGCGGTGCAGATGGTTCCAAGCAACAACAAATAATATGCCGACTTTGACTTGCTACCAAGCGTCGAGGAGTTGCGAAAAGCTGTTTTATCGCTCGTGATTATGGCATCGGTGAATATTGAGTAGTTACTGCGCATGTCAGCGGTGAAAGCATCGTAAGGTTCGTATCTGCTAGCAGTGGTATGGTTTGTGCAGATTCCGTTTCCTTGTTCCAGGTATCCACAGTACGAGTATAAGCCGAACTCGTAGAACTGACGTATGCCAGCTCCGGTTCGAAGAGGAGCCGACGCATTCGTTGTGTAGAGAAGATCAATTGGGTCCCCAAAACCGATAGCAAGAGCTTGACTGCTTAGAGTGAGCGAGTCAGCGGAAGCATATTGGTTAAGGAACATACCCATATTGTGAGACGTTGAGCTTAGCCTGCGTCACGGAAGTATAAACAGAATGAGGCGGATACAACAGGGAAATTGTGGCACCATTGCAATGAGACTCGCGACACCCGATGATTTAGTTTGACCGACCTGATTCGCAAATCAGGAAACCCATTTTTTAATGAGAACAGTTAGATAGACATACATGCATGAAAATGAGAAGCAAAAGTGCAGCGAAACTAGCTGGGGATTGGGATAAGCTTGCTTTTGAGTGAGCGGGAGAACGTACGAAAAGATAGAAGCAAAGCCTATGCATAGTTCGCCACGCATGGTCAATGGTAAGGATAAGAGACGGGGAACGTTCCAGGTCTGTCGACGCCGTTAGAAGTACAGTGCGAAAAGTACCGTGTGTAACACACACACGTCCAGCATGGGAGGGCTGTGTTTGTCCAATTTTCGTAGCACGTATGACTAATCCGGTCAGGGTCACTGCTGAACCTGTCCGAGTTCCACCTGCTTTGGCCGGGGGCCACATTGCAGCCTGTCTCTCTCAGCCGTCCCATCTTGTCAATGTCCAAATTATCTAGGTCACAATTCGTTGTCTCCAAGCCCTCTGTTATCCCCGCCCTGAATGTATCCTCGCAGTCCGTCGAACACCAGCCTGCTAATGACGATAATGACACCGTCGAAAGACCAGACGGGGGTTCGTCTCCCAAGACTTTTGTCCGTAGGGTTATCGGAAAGACTACGGATAGAGTGGGCAGAAGCAAGTCTGATAGCACCAGGTCTCTACAAACCACTTCTTCCACTTCTTCCAGTCACAGACGGCTACTCTCTCGCAGTCGAAAGGAGAAAGATAAACTGAGTGCGAGTGATATCAACAGTGGCGATGGTGCGCGTCGTTGATGTTCTCGAAGTCTATCCCCTCACTTCATATCATAGAAAGCAGCATGCGGCCACTCTCAGTGCAAGCCTGTTCTAGTCAGACTTCTCCAGACCCACTGGCACCAGAAGCGAAGGACGAGTCTCCTTTTATCCGACCTCGCTCGCCATCTCAGCCTTCGAGGCCTTCATTAAGGAGCTTTCGGGGAGATGGTTCGGTACGAGCCTTTTATTATATTGTATCCTTCCATTTTAACGAATTGCGGCCAGATGCGGGCTGGCACTCAGACTCTCATACAAGCTCTACGGGCCCTGCCTTGGGCCGATGTTCAAGATCACGACGAGGACGTGAACCAAGGCCTCAACATGTCGGACTTGGATAGCGATGATGAGGGAAAGCGTGGTTCGTTCGGTGCCACTCATTATTACTACCTCGTCTCACCCGGTGCCTATAGTCCAACACTTGGCGTCTTCTATACACACTATATATCGCCCAGTAGCACGCTCGCGTCGAACTGAGTCATTCTCTCAACTTTCCCCTGTGAGCAGTCATTCTGGAGGGCATGAAGGCACACCCATCGCGTCAGGAGAAGTACAGCCATCCTTGCTCGTTTCAGACGACGAAATTGAAGGCGATGATTTTGAAACTCTGCCATCGTTCTCTATCCCCAGCATCAATCCGACAACGGAACAAACTATGATCACAACCCCCATCCCCCAAATTAAGACATCAAGTCTGCGCAAGATCTCCGATCGCTCTCGCAGTGTCTTGTCGGTACAAACTGTCAAACTAAATAGAAGAGCGCGATTAGCAGAGAAATTAGCCGAGATATTTGAAATAAGCGGTATCAAGGAAGTCATAGCTGGTGAATAGTTGTTTGTACCCTTACCGTGATTGTATTCCTAACCATAATTGCAGAGATGCCGTGCTGGCTTCTCCGATCTGTTTGTAAGTAATTGACTTCGCTATGTCGATTTGCTTCTTAATGCACCCTTAGTACTCCAGGGCTATATGTACCTGACCAATTCCTATTTGTGTTTTTTTGCTCACATGCCAGCCCGAGAGGTACTTCATGTATGCCACTGCAGACACACCGACGAAACTTGATTTTGTTGTCTCTAGGACCAGGTTCTCAAGTCTGGTTTGTTGTACAAGAAGGCCCAACGTACTAAACGCTGGATCAAGCATTGGTTTGTTCTGAAGAACGACGTACTATCGTGGTACCAGTCATCTTCTGCAAGTTTCAATTGGATCTGTGAATGCAGATAGAAAAGACTCATCCGTGCCCGTTGCAGGATCCCTATTTCCCTCATGGTGTTGTTGACCTTCGCTATGCAATTTCATGCGAGCCGGCGAATGACAAGGAAATTCGCTTACGAACAAATACCAAAATGTTATACTTTTCTGCCGATTCGGTGCCTAGTCGGGAGGAATGGGTCAAAGCTATACGGAAAGTAATATTTAAAGCCCAGAACATGGGTGACAGCGTCAAGGTTCGTTGACCATAAACTTTTTTTATGCACACTCTTATGGAAGTTGCAGATCGCTATACCTTACTCAACAGTCGTTGATGTAGATAGGTCTGCCATGGACTCCAGTGAGACTATCGAAGTGAAGGTCCTTGATGGGGAAGAAACTTTGTCTGTGGACTCGTACTTCTTCGCTTACTTCCAGGACCTCCCTGCTGCTCTTGAACAAATTCGCGAAGCAGTATCATCTGCTCGTCATGCTGTACCACAAGAATTGCAACTTATCGATACAACAATTCCATGTTCTACTCCTAATTTACGACCTGGGAATTTGGATCGCATTCAGAGTACACCTGAATCAAAGCTGAGCTCCTCTTTCAGGCTTTCGTCGCTGTTGCACCCGTTTCAAGACACTTTACCAATCAATCGGATTGCGAGCATGCCGGAGCCTTTGGACGTTACGGAGGAGTTCACTCATGTGGAGAAGAGGGACAACACATCTTTCATCCCAATTACGTCCTCGCTTGAGTCTACGTCCACCTCCAATAGTGACCAGAATATACAAAGCCCAGACAGTCTCACACCCACGCCATCTAACATTGGACATACATATCCGCCGTCGACAGCTATCCAGGATAACAGCCTTTCGCCGTTGCCACGTGAATCATCATCAAGCTGGAACGTTGGTGTTCCTTCATGGCTGAAGCTATCTTCGCGGCGGGTCTTCAGCAGTCCGTTTAGTAGCAACCCAGTGACGAGTACTGTTGGAATGCTTTCTGAAGAAGGGAAAGGAGTGACCGAGATTTACTCCACTATGTCTTCATCCAGTCGTTCGAGTACTGGACAAGGAGAACTCGGTTTCAGCATACTGGAGACACCAGAGATTTCTGTGGATGTGGAGTCGGCCGAAAAATTCAAAGTGTCATTTGCGTTCGATGACAGAGAGACTTTGCTCGGCTGTACGCAGATTTCTCTTCAAGACAGAAAGCATGTCATTGATTTAGATCCTAGTCTTTCCAGGTTACATCTTCCGTATGCTTCCTGTATACGGTAGGTTGTACGTCTCCACGAACTATCTCTGTTTTAAGTCAAATGGGCCCTTGGCCTCCAAGACTCGAGTATGTATTTTCATGCTCGTACATCCTTGAGGTTTTACTCACAATTATATAGATGATGATTCCCCTTAAGGACATTCTTGCCACAGAGGTTTCCAAGGCCTTCCGTTTTGCACACTATGGCTTAGTTGTCATCGTCAAAGGTCATGAGGAACTATTTCTAGAATTCGACCAGCAAGATCGTCGCGCAGCTTTTGTGGATCTCCTCAATAGGCAATTAGAAGATGTTCGGAAGCTCCTGACGGTTGGTAAAGCACCCCCACCTAGTCAAGGAAAGCGCGATGCTATGACTCTAGAGGAGTTTGTGCCGAGGTCTTCTTTGAAGGATGACTTAGACTCAAGGCTACTTCCTAAAACGATGACAGACTCCTTGCCTGCAGTTATGTTCACATCGACGTCATCTACGTTCTTGACCTTCAAACCTAAAGAGTCGCTTCATTTCACGTTCCTGACCATTGGTTCACGGGGTGATGTTCAGCCTTACATCGCACTGGCTAAAGGACTTCTGGCAGATGGCCACCGAGTCAGGATTGCTACACACGGGGAGTTCAGGGGTTGGGTTGAATCTGTCAGTGCTTCAACTTTATTACATGTGACTATAATCTTATCTACATCTTAGCATGGCATTGAGTTTGGTTATGTCGGCGGTGACCCCGCTGAGCTTATGCGTATCTGCATTGAGAATGGCACTTTCACTGTGGCATTCCTTAGGGAAGGTCTCCAGAAGGTGCGTCATATTTATGTTTCCATCATGCTGGTAACTCATAATCGTAATAGTTCCGTGGCTGGATTGACGATCTACTCAAGACGTCATGGGAGGCTTGCCAAGGTACTGATGTACTTGTGGAGAGCCCCAGTGCCATGGCTGGATATCACATCGCGGAAGCATTGCGCATACCATACTTTAGGTGCTTTACGATGACCTGGTCACGTACGAGGTATGCCATAGCCCACGCCTGCATTTAGTAGTCTATCCTGACCTATCACAGAGCGTACCCTCATGCATTTGTCGTTCCCGAGCGGAAGGTGAGTGCCTTTCATAGATTTTCTTTGCGTTTGGCGGTCAGTCCTTAATCTCTTACTTCAGATGGGAGGTGGTTATAATTATATGGTAAGCATCATTGCGAGATTGCTTAATTCAAGCCGAAACTAATATTATTGGCCAGACATATGTTATGTTCGATCAAGTCTTCTGGAGAGGAGCTGCTGGTCAAATCAACCGCTGGCGTCGAAATACTTTAGGCCTAGCGAGCACGTCTCTAGACAAGATGGAGCCTCATAAAATCCCCTTCCTGTATAATTTCAGTCCCACTATTGTCCCTCCACCGTTAGATTGGCCGGAGTGGATCCGTATCACCGGTGAGCTTTGACGAGTTCCTGATTGTGCTGCGCATTTATTTATCTGTATCGTGAAGGCTACTGGTTCCTTGATGACGCCGATGTCAGTGCTAAGAAGTGGTCACCACCAGCGGATCTCCTGGCGTTTATTGAGAACGCTCGGAAATTGGGAAAGAAGGTCGTTTACATCGGTTTTGGGAGCATCGTTGTCCCTGATCCAAAGGGTATGACGCGCTGTGTCATCGACGCCGTTGTCCAGAGTGGTGTACACGCAATCCTTTCAAGGGGGTGGTCCGACAGATTGACGAAGAACAGCACGGAAGCAGAGCCCGAAGACCCGTTTCCCCCTCAAATATATCCTATTGCATCTATTCCTCATGATTGGTTGTTCAAGCGCATCGATGCAGCTTGTCATCACGGAGGTGCCGGAACGACAGGAGCCAGTTTGCGTGGTTTGTGGCTTACATCAATATATCTTGACCCGTTACTCATATACTCTCTGGTAGCCGGGATACCTACGATCATCAAGCCATTCTTTGGTGATCAATTCTTCTGGGCCAACCGTGTCGAGGCTTTAGGTGTAGGCAGCAGTGTACGCAAGTTGAGTGTGGATGCCTTATCCGAGGCTCTTGTCCAAGCGACTACGTCCGAGAAACAAATTGAGCGCGCAAGGCTGGTGGGCGAAAGGATACGCTTGGTAAGGAACACAGCATTTAGCGGATCTCTTTCTGTGTTCTCATGTACCCCAATTTCTAGGAGAATGGCGTCAATACCGCCATTGAGGCCATATACCGTGACCTGGAGTATGCGCGGACACTTGTGAAGAGGACAAACAACGACAATGATCCCGCTGATGAGTCTCTAGACACCGAAGACGCCACGATTCGGGACAGAGCTCTCTCTTCTCCACCTAGTCGATCAGAACCTCGCTCGGGTGACAGTTCAGGTGGTGGCGCCCCTAGCGAAGACTGGAGCATCATATCTGATCAGGATGACACCCGGTCGTCGACGGGTTCTCCGCGCGATAGCAAAGACAAGTCTACTCTGTCAAAGCGTAACAGCCTCACTGCTGCCGTCCTTTCGGTCCTTCCTGAAGCCTTAACTAGTAGCAGCCAACGTAGAACACGCTCCTCGTCCGCTTCACCAACTTAGTTTGTGTTTTCTTCTCTTAGTGATATACTGTTTTGCTTTTTTTCATACTCCCAGGACACTTAATCACCATCTAATGGACGTTTAATTCGTAGATGAGCTCATGACACCTCTTTATGACCATACGACCCAAACTCCATCGTAGACTATGTATATTCTTGTACTACCTCTTGATAATGCTCATCGAAGATTCGTTTGCTGAATTGACCAAAGGTCTCTTGTTCACTGATCTGTTGATCAACATCCGGTTGCATGAACAACGCAAATGTGTCGCGCGAGACCAGCTCTGATCCTTCACCCATGTCAACTCGAACGCAGTGCGGAGTAGCCCTGAGCCGACCAGAGGTCGCCAGCTCCAGGGCTTCGCCAGTCTGGAATGCCAAACAATCAGGGGGTATAAATACTTTGGTCAGATCGCCACCTCGACTACGAATGTAAAGCCCAGATGATGGTGATGGGCAGGACACGACAGTTGGTGCATCCCCCACATTCTCGAGATACAAGGCCTAATCGGGGGTAAGTCAGGTTCCAGACTATTGTCATTTTGTGGGTTTAATCGTACCGAGCATAGTCCCGTCAACAATGAATGGTCCAGATGAAATCCACACCAGTTGTCGATCGACTTGTCCTCATTAGACAAGGGGCTGTCTGGCGGTGGTGGGAAATAATGGAGTAGTCGAGCCTTGGTGGTACTTGAGGAGCTGATGAGCTTTGATAAAGAAAGCGAGGAGTCCGCGAGATAAGGGGAGGCTGAGGTTCCTTGAGTGACCATTCCCGAAGAGAAAACGAAGACAAGTTACCGAATGGTTCACAGGCTAGCGCGAGTTTGCAGCCCACGTCCAACACGAATCTGCAAAATAATTGGACTCGATTCTTAAGGCAAGGTTACGCGATGTACCTTCCAAGCTGCTTGAAAGCAGGCTCGAAATCCTCGACGCCCTTCTCATTACTCGGCCCTGTCTCGACATTGAAAGATGGTGAACGATCAATGTTTCACGAGACAACTATGGATTGGAAACCGACAGATGTTCGTCCCATAGTACTCCGGAAAAGAATCCCGAAGAGACGTAGGCACACCAGGCTCGTCTACAGCCGGGTTTGCATAGTAGGAGCCCTTCAAGGTGTCTGGTCTTGCATGTGAGCAACTTCTCTGACTTTTGAGCACTAACTAACCAGGCTTTCCATTCATGATCTCCTGATTACAGGTCGTCAGCATTCCGAGCGAATGTGGATAGTCAGCGACATACTTTGCCATGGGACCATCCGAAACTGTCGATAAAAACGGAGTCAGATGTACAAAACTGCATTGCTTGACATTATAGCCGTACCTATATCTACTTTTCACATCCGCATATTTTTCTCTTACCATCGGATCAAGGTGCGAGAAAGCATGGGAGATTTTCAAGAGCCTCTCCCTCAAACCAGGGTAAGAAGACGGGAGATCCTTGACGATGATAATCCCCAGAGAGTCAGGATGAGATCCAAACGCCTTTTCTGTATGATTATAAATACGATATCAGCATCATAAAGAAACCCCCACCTATGGACGCGGTCAAAGATAGTGGTTGAGTGACCAACGTCGGGTAAGAAATTGATACCACGCCCTCTGTGGTGAGAGTGATTGGATCCAACAAGACCATCCTAGATGATAGATTGAGCGCGAAAACCTGTTCAAGATAGAGTCGTGGAACGGTGCGGCTCGCGCCAATACAAAGTAATATAGTATCCTGCTAGTGGCACTAGCACGATGGATCTGATCATGTGGCCTGATTCGTATAGCTTAGGTGGGTTGTTGGCGATGGAGGCTGTGCACTGTATTGTGCCAAAGACATTTGAGCAATATACATACAAGGGGTGAAGATGATATACAAGCACATATGCAAGTGCAGGGATAGAACTGAACTTAGTCGGTTGAAAAAGGTGGTATGAGAAGCACATCATAATGTATAACTTGAAGCAAGTGGACAACGAAGGCGGGAGGGATATTGGTGATATACGAATCACAAGATGGTGCAGTATATTTCTTATGATGCGGGGGTAGCAACGCAAGTCGTGGTCGCGAATGAACAGCAATAGTCTTTGGGAAAGAGTGTCGCGTCTGTAATAGGCTGCAGTGATGGCGTGGGGCTTGCAGATTGGCTAGCAAACCAGGACGACAAGACCTACTACTGTACCTATCGGTAGCGAGAACAAGAGAGATGCAACCTAATTTGTGGGCAGAGGATGGCATGGGGGAAACACTTCTAAGACATTAGAGCGCCTCAAGACCCAATAGCTCGATTCGTAGGACTCGAACGACGTTATCAAGTTCAAAATCTAAGAGACCGAGAAAATATCGACTATTGTCAGTTAGTACAGATAAGTACTGTCGCAACCCTTGCCCGTGTTCTCGTGCAAAACAACGAAATTTGAGATGTACCACGCGGTGGTCGAGTACAAACAGGTACAAAAGATTACGATAATGATAGCAATTCACAAGGTCATCCAACCGGTATCTCTTCACTCATCGACTCTGCCATAAACGGCTGGACCAGGGCTTCCTTCAAGACCTCTCCCGTGCTGTCCACTGAATGCAAAAAGCGCAAGAGCTCTCGGCACAACTGCCAGTCCGTGGCTTCGACCGCGCTACGAAGCAGTCTAAGAGCGCTATCGTTGTTGGCTTCGAGTTGCTCAAGGCTATGAAGCACCAGGAGATACGAGCCTGCAGTACGGAGACGCTTCGTTGTCAGGCAGGTCTTTAGGGTCATTAGATCACGAGGAAATTTTACACCTATATGTGAACTCACCTCAAAAAGCATCTTTGGGTTGCCGACAATATCGAAGAGGCGTCGCCAACGCGTCATCTCAGTCTTCCGTGCACACCCAACAACCACATCCAGAGCGACATCGAAGTGATCAAGAAACTCGATGACACTGGGTAGTAGCCCGTCGTTCTGACCTGGCAGCTCGCCGTCAGGACCAGCCTCTGTCTCGACCACGGTATGTAGTAGAATTTCTAATGCATGAGCGAAAAAGACAAGATGCTGGTAGTGCGAAGCAAAGGATACGGCTTCATCAATCTGTGCTGCAGCTAGATGCGAGAGAAGAACATGGTGCAGAAATAGGTGAGACTAAAGGATAATGTCACACAGCTTTTCAATGTTAACAATAAAGCCGAAGAACGAGGAGGCGTACACTGGTTGCATGCCGAAATATCACGAATGGGAGGTTTGCTCGCATGCTCGCCTCATGCTCTGCTCCAATAATGATACCTTTGTCCATCAGGACAGCTGTGTATGGCTCGTCAGTTTTCTCCATGGTACGAGACTAGATTTAGGACTTACAGAGCGGGTAGAAATCCAACGGGATATTTACGCTTTCTTTCACTCCTCGCCGAAGATCCGAGGAGCGTTCTGGAGGTGCTTCTATAGACAAGGCATTCAACCAAACCCGCATACCCTGCCCGTCAAAACCCCACAATGAGTTCTCAAGACTCCCGACGCCACGCAAATGAATCCAGCAAAACTCGATGCGATCGGCCAAGATTTGCATATCGTATCGAACTTCTTGGTCTGCAGACTGTATCTCGAGTAAGATATTGCAACGTGAGGTGAAGGGCCTATATTACCTTTCTGGGTCGCAGCAGAATGAGCTGGCCGCCGACCATGATTAAGACAGTAGCGACCGACAGGTCATCCGCCGGGTCTCCAAGCTCTGGAGAGAGAAGAGATAAGAAACAGGCCAGCGCAAAGATCATAACGACTCACGTTTTTGTGCGCTAGGGATCATCCAGCTCAGGACCCGAACCGCAGATGGATTGGGTATGATGCCGTCGAACGTGATGCTGCCACAGAGATGCAACTTGATAGTGTCTGCGGTGGGGACAATCAAATAATGGAAGAGCGCATTATCGGCAGTATACACCAGTAATGAGTTGTCTACAAGAGAAAGTATCACCACGGCTGAGGACAGCATTTCGTGGTGCAGAACGTTTTTATTACTTAGTTCCAAGTCTCTGGAATACAGCCGAATCTGGAAAAGCAACGGTTGGTCAAGAAACGTCGGTAATTTTGCCGAGGAACTTTCCTGCCACGATTTTGAAACCTCCACGGCGGCAATGAGCACATGATGAAACCATAGAAGTCCACCCTTCACAATGAAAGCTTGCTCCTGTAGCTCATCCGTGAACAGCTTCCAGCGGCCGGATGTTGAGCTATAGTGAACAAGGCCCCGTCTTCCAGCAACAGCGATCAATCTCCCATCGGCACTGATGGAAGAATATCGGATTGGCCAGTTTGCTGCGAGATAACCCTCAGGGATCTGCAAAGGACTTCTTCAATACAAATAATTTTCTTTAAAAATATGTGGGATGACCTTTATATGCTGCCAGACGTCAGACTCAGGGTTGATGACGCTCATGTCAGGCTGGTCAGTCCCTCTATAAACGAGAACTCTATCGTCCATCTGAAGGAAGGCGTATTCTGTATTGTCCTGATATCGCCAGAATGATATGAATACTTAGAGACTGTTTCTTGCCTTGTAATGTACGTACAGGGGAGTGTTGACCCGTTGTAGCACTCTTAGCAAAAGGAATCGTGAATAGTTGCCCATTAAGCTCTGCAAATAGGACGATAAATAAGTCTCGAGACGATAGGGGAAGCGACAACATACTATTAGGATTTGTATGTGCCAATACGACCAGCTCAAAGTTTCCAGGCACCCAAAACTGTAATACAGAGTCGAAAAATATAAGGCAGAACTAAGTGGCATCACTCACCAAGTCTTGTATCCCATGCATGAAAGAATCCTGGAACCTTACTAGAGAGTAGGCAAACCAACTTCACATGAAAGACACAATAACTGTACCTGTCAGTGTCTACATGTTCTGCTGAACCCAAGCTCCACGCAAGGCACCTTCCTGCCACACTCCAGATTGCCCATTCATATTTCCATCCTACAGCTAGGACATAGCCATCTGAGCTCCACTCCATGGCACATACTGGCCCCTGGACGCCGCTCCTATAAGAATGAGGTATTTTCAACACTTGCGGTTTTTGAACACCCTCTTCGGAAGGGAAACTCGTAAACTCGACCGATCCACTGACGAATGTCTAGTCAGTCCTCCGTTTCAGGGCAATATAAGAAGCGACGATGGTGAGGAACTACAGACCAATGAGTTCCAACTGCTATAAGAGAGAATTTGGCATTTACAGCCACTTTAACTGCCCGGCGTGGCTGGTCATAATCATGCCGACTGCTGTCTGCGTTCTCAGGATCCACTTGTCGACGCTTCTGGACCCACTTAGGCACCTCTACATCGTGAATGCAGGCACCAAGCCACCGAGAATTGTGCTGCGATTGAGAACTGTCGGAAGACACGCTCGCACGCCTCTGGCCCTTTGAAAAGATAAAGGGTGAGGAGAAATTTTGATCTGACATTGAGTGACTCACATTCTCTGCTGGGATGTCTGGGTTCGACGTAGTTGCGTCTGAATGCGCGCTTTCACTGAGCTGAACGAAGTATGCCCGGCCATCCGATGTGACCCACGACTCGATGTCTGTACCCCGGAGCCACGTAATCTCAGACACTATGACTGACGAATTAAGACATTATCAGTATGTCAAGACCTCAGTGACAAAACGCTGACCATCAGGGTCTACCAGCCACGGGAAATCATATTCGTTCAAAACCCAACTATCGTATCCAAACCTCCTTTTGTCAGCCTTTTCGGTTGGTTCTGCGTCAGCAGGCGTGGGCCAAGGTATGCGTTGAATTGACGGTGGGGTCTTTGTGGAAAACAAAACGTAGTGCTTGCGTGGGGACACACTGCGCTCAGAGTAAGTCCGTTTGCAGGTGTCGTCACGGAGATGTTCAAGACTTGCCTGAGAAGACCACCTTCGACGCGAATGACCCCCTCGAACCGCAAAAGGATGGATTGCAATGGTAAAGCCTCACCAGGTCCCGGCTGAAATGATCTCTGGACACCGGGGCTCGTAGGCCCCGTGCCATAAAGTGTTCGGTCAGGATTGTATTCCACGGACACAAGGACGAGATACGAGCCCGTTGTCTGAGCCCGCAAGTAATGTCAGAGAATGACTGTACGCCAGTTACTACATACGCACCTGTACGACAATTCTAGTCCCATCCGTTGACCAATGCACGTCGCGATTATCTCCGTGTTCTGCTAGACTCGTTGGAGTCCTCGAAAGATACGCAAGTATTGCAGGCGGCTATTGCGAACACAAGTAGTCAGAACACAAGTAGACATAATTAGTCGGTTACAGCAAACGATGCGAGCCATGAAATCACCGCACCCGTACGCGCCATACAGTAATGCCGTCCTTCGTTAGCGTGCAAAATAAGGATCTTCTTGTGCTTGAACACAATGATATTACAGGCTTTGTGACGACGTTGGGTAAGGCGGGCACAGTGCATAGCTGGCAGGCGACAGACGTTGGGAAGTACATGATGGAGACTGTGATACAGAGATGGGCTTAAGGTTGACAATAATCCCGGGAGCCGGAAGGTCTAAGTGTCCATGAACGACGTGGTCTAGCTATGGTAAAGACTGCTTTCAAAATTATCGTGAGTATAGTATTAGGACCAACAACGGCGCAACTAACGCTCAAAATCGTAGCGTCGCTGAGAGCCAACGTCTGTCATGCCAGTCTCAAGAACCAAGAGTAGGGGGGTGCTATATAATGCTTGACTAATAATATGCTACTGATACATGGATGCTAGAAATGAGAACGAGGGAAGGAATGAAAACCGAAAAAGTGAAGACCACATATCCAAAGAAAAGCCACCGATGCATAACGAGAGCACAGATTCAGAAGACTATCATCTATTGTTGTGAGCCCAAGAACAGCCTGAATCTTGGTGCAAAGCGCCATCTTCTTCATCGTCTGGGGAATAAGCCTCATTCACGTTGGGGGCTGGTGTATGTGACGCGAAGCGACTGCTGCTTGTTGGGCCTAAATATGACGCCGCTCCCATCGTCATGTGCTTTAACCGAGACTGACGAATGAGGTCAACGATAAGAGAAACCCCTTCACGGGACTGAACGAGCGTCAGGATGTAAGAGAAATATGAGATTAACCTGGAGCGTACACGTTGCATATGCGCCTTTACCCGGGCAAAAGCATGGCTTTCAATTCGTTTTGTAAGACCCCATCCAAAACCTGACAGTATCCGAGCTTCTGTATTTTGGATTGTTTTGCTAATAATATAGCAATGTGTCAATAAATTTCAGTATGACAGGGAGCGTATAGTGCGCGCATACCCATCGGCTGTCGGCCTAATCACATGGGACTCATGCACCTGCATAATCTTAACATGGTCGAGGTTCTTTGTCCTGCAGCGTAAGACTTTTCCTTCCGGATCCACCTCGCTTTCCTCAACCACCCAAGTCTCAGCGCGAGCTACAAGACCCCTCGGGAACCATCTGGGCAATGCCCCGCGCTTAAGGAGCAGACGAGTGGTCAGCAACGTCCCTGTCGACGAGAAGTCGCGAGAGATGACGTCGCATGACAGGATGTGGGATGTGTATGGGTTAGGGTAGCGCAAGAAAAAGGCCAAGGAGACAATAGACCAGGGATCACTAGAACGAAGTTTAGACCGCATGAGTATGAACGGAAGCAAAGCCTGCAACTCACTCATATGAGAAGGATTGGGATAAAAATCTCATAGCCAACGATCCCAGTAGTCAGAGGGTCGGAATGATAACGGCGTTTTGAGAGTCGGGAGTGATAGCGCAATGTGGGGAAATGAGCGCGCCTGTTCAAGGAAAGAAACATTCTGTTTCAAGTTCTATCATCTATTATGTAATCTCGGTCATACACTGAGCCGGGGACCATTGACGTCCCACTTTTTGAACGACTTTTCCTTTCATGCGTACTATTTATTATTCGAGAAGTACAGCACGGGCGTAGATGTGCGGACACAGTGTAGCGGTGCAACCTCCCCGTTTCCAAAAGAGTCCGATTGTCTTAGGGTCCCTTTTGTGCACTTGCCTGTCGCACTCGCTTCGTCGCCCGTACCAGCTGTCCTCACTCCTCCATGCACAAGAGCGACAGAACGAGCATTATTGCGTGGTCTCTTGTGCACACCTACCCTGCTTCTGTTTATGGACGCACAGAGAACACGAAGCGAGCATGATAACTGCTCATTTCAACCGGTTTGGGTGTGTGTCGACCGCCACGGCTTGCCTGGCTAGCACATGTAGGCGGCACGAAATGGGCATGTTCGTGCTCGTTTCGTACGTTGTGCAATACGCGTCTAGCCCCGCCCCTCGTCCTCTGTGCCGGTGGCCCACCTCGATTCCGAGCCCCTACAACGGCGACCAGCATGCATGCACTGGCACGGCGCAGAAAACAAGCGCCTCCACCTACTCACCTGGTCCACCGCTTCCATCGCCACTTGCCCACACGCTCACACGCCCCTCCCGCCCACCCTGCCACTACCATATCGCCACCGCCTTCACACCTTTCCCGCACCACTCCATGCACAAGAGGCCTGAGGTGAGCACACGATGTGGTGGTTTCGTGACCTTTGTGTGCTCACCCTTTGTTGCCCCTAATTTAAGTACCAGCCCACCCCTTAACAGGAGATGAGCTTGAGCTGTATAATAAATACTATAAAGTAGATACCTTATGTTGAACTTGAATATAACTTGAATATAAAGTATGTATAAAGAATATATGTGCATGACAGGTTGCACACTCATCTTAGTGCATGCGCTACATGCCGAAGAACAACAATTTATATTCAAATTACATTAGAACTAGATCCAAGATGTTGACGGGAGCTCGATATATGCCAGCTGAGGCAACGAAGCATGTGGAAGGTTGGGAGAAGGCCAGTGTCAATTAGTCTCCGTTGCTCAAGTGTTGCTAACCTCAGTAGAAACAAGTCAATTAAGCGTCAATATTAGTGCACATTCTGTAGCTACTGGTTCCAGAACTGGACCCTAGTCGTTTTTCGGGCCAAACTGTGGCCAGACCCAGAACTGCTGAGGTCAGCTACGGAGACTAGCCCCAGGACATGTCCGATTTTTCGGACAAGGTGGATTTTACACTAACTTGCCAGTGATGATAGTTTGCATGCATTAATATTTTGAGAATGTCCACAGTACTGGATCAAACCCAATGTACCTGCTTATTATGTGAATGCGCAAGACAGCACACTACTAACAGTCCTGGTTTGACAGATAACTCTACCATATACATCACTAGTCATAGATAACATGGAACAAAGCAAGTTTATGCTATAGACTCATGTGACCTCGTATCGTAGGTTGTGTCACGCACGATTCGTTCTTCCGTGATTTCTGCCTTCAATCCATCGTGCGCAGGACGAAGCCAGAAAGGTGTTCCGCCCTCAACCAACTTGATTCCCTTCCGTTCTGAAGGGGTAAGCTTTGTCCGATCTGGGATTTCTTTGCCTTCGACCATTTTGCCGATGGTGACGTATTCGTCATGAGATACTTCGTGTCCAAATCCTGTGAGGTATGTTCGCTGTGCGCCCATCCTTCTGGCCGCATTGACCGCGTCTTTGAGCCCAAAATGCGACGTGTGTGGTTGCAAACGAAGACAATCCAAAACGAGTATCGCATATGGCTTATGCGGCCCATCCCCGTTCGTGACAGGCTGCTCGAGCAACGCCCAAGCGTCATCGGGTATGTGAGAAACGTCCGACAGATAGATCACCAAGTCTTGTATCTTGAATCCGAAGCATAAATAGGGGTAAATCTTCTTCGACGGTTTCAAATCGTACTCGGAGGGATCGCGGCGATTGGGGGAAGAAGAGCCTGAGTGTGTCGTTGGTGTCGAAGGCATAGTGACATTGGGTGTAGGTATGAACGGAGGGGGTGGAGCTGTCGAAAATATTCGACCATGATGAACTTCACGAGAAGTAAACGTCAGTGACCTTATTAGATATTAGGAGAGGCCAATCACTCTCACCTGCAAATGGTGTGATCTCTATACCAGTATCTTCGATCTCGAAGGGTACTTTGTCATCAATGATATGCCATTTGACTTCCGGGACCTGGCATTGGTCAATGTATCTGTTCTCGAGCGGATTCATTGAGGAAACATACATGACCGCCGCCAGATGCGTATTCTTTAGCCACCAAATAGGGAAAAGATCGCTGAATATCAGTGAAAGTAGCTTGTGATACATAGACATCGATATGGGGCTGGATGGCATGGTTTAAGGTCCAGCCTAGAATTGATATCAGCACATGATTACCCTTTGACCAAAAAAA